>CAJQZJ010031795.1:1024280-1054795 GCA_907164525.1 Lophiomys imhausi | reverse complement strand
TATCTATCTCTTGTATTTAGATAAGCAAATGTTGCTTGTCTCTTAACTTGATTACTGAGTAGCTTAGAGAATATCTGTGATAGACTGTCATAGTAGCTAACAAGGTGACATGCATGCATGACTAGGAGTTTGTTTTTCTTAACTATCCTAAACAGTTTAAGATGGTTGGTATCTTAAGATGGCCAGAGCTTCACATTTCATTTTTAAGTATCTCTAGGTATGATACCATTAGGAAGTGTTACCTTTAATTTTGTATCAATATACAAAGATCTATTCAAATGTGGCTAAATATACTCTTAATTTTGTATCAATATACAAAGATCAATGCCTATGTGGCCCAATACAATCTTAATATTGCATCCATATACAAGGGTCAATACGATTGTGGCCAACTATAATTTTAATTTTGTATCAATATACAAATATCAATACCTACGTAGTCCAATACAATCTTATTTTTGCACAATAAACAATGGTCAATACCACTTTAGCCAAATATACTACTAATTTTGTATCAATATTCAAAGGTATAAGGGCATATTCAATAATCTGACCCTTCTTGGTCCTTCACTTTTCTTAATGATAATAAAAAGCATCAAGCCACAGGGGCTTGCCTGTAATTCCAGCATTTGAGAAGCAGAAGGTTTGCACATCTTAAGGTAGCCTGAACTAGTAGCAAAACCCTGTCTCCAAAAAACATGAGAAAACTGATATCCAGAGTCTCCTTGGTGAGAAGGGTGACACTACTGTACTGCTTTGCAGGTTTCTTTGGTGTCTGGCTTAAAAAGACAGCTGAGTTCAAAAACCTGTGCCTGCATTTAATTTGTTACAACCTCATATTAATGAGCCTTTGGAAACTCCAGTGGATACTTAGGGGGAAAGCAAATGAAAAGACAAATAGCAGGTTAGAATCACTAGGAAAACAGCTTAGACCTCATGACCCTTCTGAGTCTGAGGGAAGCACTGTTGTCCCCCTCGTGGCAGGTTGACCCCTGACTCTGACTCACCTCCCTTGCCTGCTTCTTTAGCCTGTGGCTAGAAAAGAAATGAAATGCCTTTTCAGAGTGGAGTTTGCATTCCTAGTGCCTTCCAGACCTCCCACTGTTCCACTCTTCCCTCTGTGACATTTTCCACGTTTGATGGCGAGACCATATTCCAAACAGCAGGTAGACAAAACCACAGCATGGCTGAGTCAGTCTCAAGGTGACCTGTCTCCATTTTCCTAGAGATCATGATCATGTGATAGCACAGCTAGAATTACTGTATTCTTATATGTGTTCAGTATCCAATTATAAAATACAAGTGTAGAAAGGTCACTTGTATCCTGTCTCAAACACTGTCCTGTCCCCACCCACCCCTACCCCCACTCCCACTCTCACAGTTACTCAGGATTTCTCAACTTTTTATTTTTACCTAAAGCCCTGTGGAATATTTCTAAAGATTTTAATTATTTTATGTGTCTGTGTGTTTATCACACACACATCAGTTCCTGGGAGCTGGAGTCACAGGGGTTCCTGAGCTGCTCAGTGTGGGTTTTGGGAGCTGAACTTGCCCTCTGCAGGAACAGCAAGTCTTTGAACTGCCAACACATCTCTCCAGCCCTGTAAGTTGTCTTTAAATTATTTGGGAAATCTCTGTACTATTTAGAGCCCCTAGTCTTCATTTAAGTCAGGAACATTCTCCAATTTTTCTGTAAATGGTAATAGATATGTTAGGGTTCTTTCCTCACAAATTATTTTAAATTCTAAAACAGGAACAGATCTTCAAACTGTGGACCACAATAAAACCTTTTTATTTCAATAATACTTAATTGCATTTTCCTAAGGAAGAATATATTTAACGGCAAGACTTTGAGAAGGAAAAACAGGCTGTCATTTCTCATTTCCACAACAGTGCAGTGAGTACGGAGGTGTTCAGTGCACTGTGAAGGCCAGAAGGAAGCTGCGGGGCTTCGGAGTTGCTGGGAGTGATTGAAGCCCTGTGACAACAAGGTCTCTTTCCCAGACACCTCCATCCAACATCTGCACTTCAGGCAGTTCAGAGCCTTTCAGAGCCAGAGAAAATACATCCCATAGTACTTAATCATACATATCTCCAGACTTTGTACTCAGACTCCATTATCAAGAGAAGGCTCGGGTCTCAGATGAATACCAAGTGGTCCACTTATTCCCTCCCGTCCCACTAAAGTGGCTTTTTAGTGCGAAGGATCATTCTGGGCACGTCTGTTTGTCCTTGTATAGACCTCTCCCTATGGAGCTCGAAGATGAGAAACGTGCCTCTCAATTCCAAAGAGTTTACAACGTCTCTAGTTCTGTTTTATGGAGGACACAGTATAGGAGGATTCAGACTCAGAGTTCGGGGGTACAGGGGGGGAGGGACAGGACATGACAGAGGGTGGGGGGTGGGACATCGACCTGTGGAAGGGGAATTGTGACCTAGGCCTTAGAATACTGGCAAACTGCAGCCCAAGTATAACTCCATTGTCCTGCAAACCCTATGGGATGGGGCGGCTTACACTCAGAGAGGATGGTGCCCACACAATGGGTGAGGAATTAAAGCCCAGAAGGGGTTATGTCCCCAAAGCCAATTAGTAGCAGTGTCTAACTAAAACTCAGTGCAGTGTTCTTAACTCTGCTCCTTTACAAATACCTGAACAGCCATTCACTCAGTTTAACTCACTGAGCTGAAGCTCCATGTGTCTGGCCAGGCTGTGTTCCTTTGGAGAAGCTCCTAGAGGACACCTCTCCCCAGAGCTGCCATTTTCTGGCTTGCTTTCCTCCCCATCTCCAAAGCTGGCCTTGGCATGCTCCAAAGGTGGGTCTTGGCATGTCGCACCTCTCTGACTCTGGTCCTTCAGCCTCATTAAGAATGAAGTGAGAGTGGTCAAGATAGCTCTCTCCTGCTCCTCACTATAGCCATCTCTGCAGTCTCTTTTTGCTGGAAAACAACATATTCAGAGGGTTGGGAGGGTTGGGAATTGGTCACTGTTGGAAGGCTGCTATTCTGACTACATCAGGTAGAGCTGGACTGGTATTACCATGGGTTGCAGTTGCATTCCTTCTGGGATGGCTGCAAGGGGTTGAAAACCGCCACCAAGTGCTGTCTTCATGGGAATTCTCTGGAGCACCAAGGAAAAGAGGGAAGACCACTCCTGTCCACCCTGCCTATCTAGTGCTCCCTGTTTTTAAGACTGATCAGGAGGCCAGCCTGATAAAGTAAGTTTTGTGTGGCAAAGCAGAGTTTAGGAAGGCAGGTTTGAGGGAATGATCCAGCTTTTTAACCAAGAAGACACCGGTTTTTAGAATTGTATTAGATGTTCCTCACCTTACAGTAGGCTGTGTCTCAGTAAATCTATTTTAATACATGATTGTTTTCCCTCATGATGGTGTAGATCCCCAGATCTGGGTAAAATACCAGGGAGTGGCTGAGAATATCATACTGCACACCACTAGCCCAGGAAAGACAGAATATTCTAGAGAGAACAGTTGATATTCAGTGAGTATCATATTCACACCATCATCATCCTAAAGCTGAAAATTTCTAAGTCAAACCAATGTAATTTGGGATGGTCTTTATGTTTAATTGAAAGTTCTTAACTTAGCCTGGCAGTGGTGGCACACACCTTTGATTTCAGTGTAGGAGAAAAGGGCAAAGGAAAGAACACACTGACCCTTACTTGACCACAACACACCAGGCCCAAGAAAAAGAATTCCACCAATCCATGAACTTGCGACAGAAACCCACAAATACCTGAACACACACACACACACACACACATCCCTGAACAGGAAAACCCAGCAAGCTTGCCCACGCTCAGGTATTGAAATCCCGCCAATCCTAACCCTGGAAAGCTCCACTTGCCCCTCATCCCCACCCCAGGAAACCCTATATAAACCCTGCCTTCTGCTCAGTTCTCTGCTGCTTCTCACCTGAGCAGAAGCAGTTACCCTCCTGGGTTTTTCCCTCCCAATAAATCTCTTGTGTGAGGTTTGCTGTGTGGTGTGACTTTGTGGTAGTCCTTGGTTCCTGATTGCCAGGATACCTCTTGGTGCAGAGATAAAACACTTCTGCTTGGGAGACCATCCACTGCTGGAGCAGAGCTATTACATCCGCACTGGGGAAACCTTCCCCTGCAGCAGCCGGAGCAAAGCTGCAACACTTCTGTAAGGAAAGCCTTTCCCTTCAGAGCCCCGGCACTTGGGAGGCAGAGGCAGGTGGATCTCTGAGTTCAAGGCCAGCCTGGTCTAAAGAGCTAGTTCCAGGAAAGAAAGGGCTACACAGAGAATTCCTGTCTCAAAAAAAAAAAAAAAGAAAAAAGAAAAGAATGTTCATAACTCTAATATGTAATTATTTTTTAAGAAAAAGGTAAGCCAAGCTGACTATGGTGGCACATGCCCACACACAATCTCAGCAACTCAGGAATTAAGGCAGGAAGAGGATTACAAGTTCAAGGCTAGCCTGGGCAACTTAGAACTGTCTTAAAAATGAAAAGTTAAAAAAAATGTGGGGCACTGTGGATATAGTTCGGTGGGACAGCACATACCTAACACATGGGAGGCCCTGGGTGTGACACCTACAGGTTGTAAGCACACAAGCCAGGAACCCAGCTACCCATTATCGTAACTATTCCACAGTGCATGAAATTGCATGTGCCCTTGTTTTCCACACTGCAGCACCAGCACAAACATGATTAATACATTGGACTTCAATGTTACGATGACCACTATGTAATTAGGCAATAGGAATTTTTCAATTCCATCATAGTGTCCTGGGACCACTGACAGATTTGCTGTCTGCCATTGCCTAGAATGTCATTATGCAGCATATGACTGCATACAATAATGGCGTTGAGGACTCCTATAGAGTAGAAAACAAGAGAGTACTTAAAAAACAAAACGACATCACCAACAAGAAAAGCTATGAAGATGGATTTTTATGGGGCAAATGGGTAACCAAAAGAATGCTGTCTTAGGATTTTTATTGCTATGAAGAGACATTAGGACCAAGGCAACTTATATAAAGGAAAACATTTAATTGGGGTTGGCTTACAGTTCAAAGGTTTAGTCCATTATTGTCATGGCAGGAAGCAGGGTAGGATGCAGACAGACACGGTGCTGAGAGGAGCTGAGAGTGCTACACTGGGATCAGCAGGCAGCAGGAAGAGAGAGTGACATTGGACCTGGGTTGAGCTCCTGGGACCTCAAAGCCCTTCCCCAGCGACACATTTCCTCCAACAAAGCCACATCTACTCCAGCAAGGCCACACCTCCTAATCCTTTCAAATGTCACTATGAACCTATGAGCCTATGGGGGACGTTTTCATTCAAACCACCACAAACACCAATAGCAAAAGTGGACTGATTTGAACAGCAGAAATGAAGTAGGAAGTTAAATTTGTTATTAGAATTAGAAAAGATTATATGACATGGGACACTGTTAAAGAGATGATTATATGTGAAGACAGCACCATCCATCTCCGAAAGACGGGCAATGTCAGCTGTGCACACAGATTCATGTCAGCACTGAATTATAACCCAAAACATGAAGTAAATACCCGAAGGCATCTATTTGAACTTTAATAAATGATGGTATAAATCACTAGAGAGGACTCTGTGTAGAGGGACTCCAGATACTTTATGGACATGGTTTCTCCTAGGGCATGGTGGCTCTTCTCTGTAACGCCAGCATTGGGGAGGTGGGGATGGGGAGGTGTCAGGTGTTCAAGGCCATAATGATGGTGAGTTTGAGGCTACTCGACCTTTGTGAGACCTCCAGTTATTAAGAGTGGGCTTCCAAAGGGAACAGTCTGGGCTGGGAGAAGTTCAGTGGTAGAGTGCTTGCTGAGTCTGCTCAGTCAACGCCATGAATTTGGTTCGTTTTGTTGTCAGGTGCTGGGCCTTGAACTGAGCACCTCACTGATTCACCAGCACTAAGCCAAGCCAAGCCTGAAAAGTTCAGAGAGACATTAAGCCACCCGAAACTTTTTTCTTTTCCCCAAAAGTCTGTGCATATTTGGAAAAAATTAAAATAAGATTATTGTTCAGTCTAGAAATACCAATTTTCATAACTTCTAATTAGAATAGTCCTGAAGCACGCAAAAGAGTGCTAAAGCATACAGTAGTGATGGATTACTCATCTCCATGGTTGACTGCTGTCCCGTGAGGGGCAGTCTCCTGATGACACATGCATGGCCTTCCTGAGGTGTGCCCAGGACTTGTAGATGTTTAGGTTTTACCAGGCAGCTGGGTTACATGGCCCAGCAGAGATGGCACAGCTTGGTTTGATTTGGTTTGTATTTTTGTCTTTTTTTTCTCTCAAGGCTGATCAGGGAGGGATTTGCAGAGATTTGGAGCCTGGGAGGTGAGCAAGACCAACTTCTGTGGTCACACCTAGAAGGATGCTGGGGTGTGCCTGTCAGTCACTTGCCCATCACCAGAAGGAGCTGGGACCGTAAGGAAGGGCCCCAGTTGCCCAGGTTGGTGAGAGGTCTTGTTAGTGGGAGAGGCCTTGGTGGTAGCTGGGGCCTTAGGAGCCAGTCCAGGGTTTCCCTGTGGCTCCTCCCATCTCTCTAGGCACTCCAGATCATAGATAAGCAGCCCTCCTTCAGTACCTGTAACTGAGCATCAGAGCAGCTGAGACAAGCCTCCACTCTAAGCCATAAAGAAACAATTAGGCACAGTCAATGGCCCATAATTTGTTATTCCTGTGTTCTGTTCCCAAGGGTTCCCTCCTAAGTTATTACCCAGGAAGAAACATAAAACTGTATATTTCATAGAAACAAAGGAATCGTGTTTTCTCTGTGTCTCCCTGTGATTAAAAGTTGTGGTTCTTCCCAGCTGGAGATGATGCAGCCTCTTACAAATGGAAGGGACTATCACTCTCTGGCCCACAGTATTGCAATTCGGACATATGTATAGGGACAACCGCCAAATCTGTGGGCCCAGCACAAAATAAAGACACAGGGCCTCTTGTTAAGGCTATCACAGACAGTATCAAGCCCAGAGTGGGCTTAGGGCCCTAGCATGGCAGAAACAGCACCTGTGAGGTGCTGCTTGTCTTGCAGCAGGCTCCTGTCCTTGCAGGGCCACTGCAGGCAAGAGCAGGGAGCTGGGAGGAGGAGGAGAATGCGCTGGCCAGGGGCAATGCTCCTGGGGGGGGGGGGGCTGCGAACTAGTTATGTTCTTGTGTAGGGTACAAGACAACAGCAACTTAAGGAAGAAAGAGCTTATCTCTGCTCTCGGTTCGAGGGTCCAGTCCATCGGCAAGCGTTGGTGTGAGGCAGCTGTCACACTGTTTCTGCAGTCAGATGAGCACTGGAACGCAGCCTCCTCTCCCCTTTGTATTCAGTCAGAGCCTCCTATCCACAGTGCGGGTGCTCTTTGCACCTCCGCCAGCCCAGTCTACAAACTTGCTCACAGGTGTTCCCTGAGCCTTGTCTCCAAGGTGATGCCAGATCCTGCTAGGGTGACAGGCAACACAAGCCACCACAGGTGACTGAAGACACTATCTTACTGGCTTGGAGGGCTGAGTTTGAAAAAGAGCCAGTATGTGAGGACACGGCGAGGAAGAGGTGGTTGGAGGGTATTTGAGAATGTAAGGGGTGTGGGCCTTAGAGCAGAGGTCCCAGGCAGAGAGTTAGCCCCATTTCATTTTATTTATTTAATCAAGCAGTCTTATGTATTGAAGTAGAATGTATCACATTTAAACGGACGCTTTGTCCCCTCCAAACCCACTCTTCCTTTGTCCCTACCTGGGTATTTTCACTCATGTCCATCTCATTGACCACGGCAAACTCTTGGGCCATCTGTCATCTTCGACTGGCCTCTCTCTTCACCTCCTGGCTTCCACCATTGGTCCCTGGCGAGCTCCCATGTGCCCCTGTCCACTGCAGATAACACTGTCAGTTACTGGCCTATGAATCAGGCAGACTGGAGGTAAAATCCTGACTCTGCCCTATGTGATGCGGCCTCCCTGAGACTCTGTTCTTCATCTGAAAAGTGGGAATAATGTCTGTCGTGGAGGGTCGCTGTAAGAGGACAGCAGCTTTGCATCATCTCTCTTTCCCTCTTCAGCTCCAGGCCTGAGCGCAACTCACCTTCCCGACTGGCTCGCTGTATCCCCTGGACTGCTCTGCAGCCTCTTTTGCCCACATGTCTTCTCTCAGTGGTTCCCTCAGGAGGGCAAGGACCCAGGCTCACCGGCCTAATTCAGATCTGGTAGAAGCGTGTGCTCCTATTGATTGCTGTGTGGCTGGCAACCTCAGATGCAACCCAAAGTTCTAATAACTGCGAGATGACCACATCATATAGACATCAGCATCCTAGACTATCAATCACACCAGAGGGGCCGGTCCTGAGGTGTGGAGCGAGGTTCCTCCTTAGGAAACTGGGGCCTCGTGGCTCATGCCTGTAATACCCATTCTCAGAAGTGAGTTTAAGGCTAGCCTGGTCTATGTACAGTAAGTTCCAGGTTATCCTGGGCTACAGAGTGATACCTTATCTCAAACAAACCCTAAATTCACCCCCCAGCATCCCACACTTAGGTCAGGTAAGGTCACCCACCCACAGTAGACCTGTCAGAGCCAGAAACTGGGTGCTCCAGACAGAAGAATTAAGCTCACCAGGGAAGGAATGGAGGTGTGAGTCCATGTTCCCTGACCCAGAGTCATCTGAGTATTTACGACAACCTCAAACTGGTAGCTCCCTGTACTGACTAGTTTTGTGTCACAAGCTAGAGCCATCGGAGAGGATGAAGCCTTAATTGAGGAAATGCCTCCAGAAGGCTGGGATGTAGGCAGGCCTGTAAGGTATTTTCTTAGTGATTGATAGGCGAGGGCCCAGCCCATTGGTGGTGGTGCCATCCCTGGGCTGTTGGTTTTGGGTTCTATAAGAAAGCAGGCTGAGCACATGGGGGCAGGCCAATAAGCAGCACCCTCCACGGCCTCTGCAACAGCTCCTGCCTCGAGGTCCCTGCCCTGCTTGAGTTCCTGTCCTGGCTTCCTTTGATGATGAACAGTGATGTTGAAGCATATAAGCCAAGTAAACCCTTTTCCTCCCCAAGTTTGGTCATGGTGTTTCATCACAGAAACTCTGACCCTAACTAGAGCACTCCGCATCCCATTTTCCACACTAACCCTTCTGGAGAAGAGGGCCACCATCCTGGGGAGTGTCCCTGGCTGTGGAGGGGTGGTCTTTTTGTGATCTCTGTGAAACACGTGTGAAGGAAAATACATGAGACACATCTACAGAGGCTGGTGAATGGTGGGAGGTGTATTGATGACGTCCACCTCCTGTCGTATACCTGGAGCATCTTCTGCTCCCCAGAAACCCCATCTTCGTCTGCAATCTGTCCATCCCCACTAGACAGCCTTGGTCTTGGTGATGTCTGTTGCCATGTTCCTTGTATCCTCTATAGAATACTTTTTCCCCCACTGGGCATGGTGGCTTGCGCCTTTAATCCCAGCACTCCAGAAGCAAGTGGATCTCTGTGAGTTCCAGGCCAGCCTGGCCTACAAAGTGAGTCCAGGACAGCCAGGGCTGTTACACAGAGAAATCCTGTTGAGAGAGAGAGAGAATATTTTTTCCTTCCTAGTTTCAAATTTCTTTTTGGGGTGGGGTGGTTGGTTTTTTTTCAAGTCAGGGTCTCACTGCACAGCCCTGGCTGTCCTGGAACTTACTCTGTAGACCAGGCTGACCTCGAACTCAGGGAGGCTTGCCCCTGCCTCCCAAGTGCTGGAATTAAAGACATGTGCCATCACCTCTTGGTATTGAGTTTTCTTAAGGATGGGATTGAACAGTGCATGATTTCAAGCACTCAAGGTTTTTGAAGACCCACTCGTGTAGTCCCAGACTTGCCAATGGACAGCTTTGCTTGTCTGGCTTCTGTATTCTCTGTGCCGTGGTATGTTTACAGAGGCAGGAAGAATTGGAGGGAAAAGGAGCGAGGGAAGGAGCTCAAGTAGTTTAGGGCACAGGGAACAGTGTGGTGGGAGGAGCTTTTCCTGCAAAAATGCAGAGTGGGCTTTGGGGGTTAGCAGAGCTCACAGTTGCTTTTAATATTGGAGGGAGTGTGCTTCCTCCAAAGCCACAGTTACAAGGTGGACGAGCCTAAGTGTCACTGTGATGCTACCAGAGACAAGATCCTACTTCTCTACCCATTTTGGGGTTCAGCTCTGTGTGCCTAAGAAGGCCAGGCAACAGTCACTGCAGAATGCTGCCCGTGGGAGATAGGAAACACACGAGGGGCATGCTGACTGGCTGGCTTGGAGGTGAAGTTGCCAGAGTCCTGAAGAGGCTGATAATTATTGGCTGTCCCCGTATATCACCTGAGCTGGCAAGTGAGGACTCTTACAAAGCTCATCTCTCTTTATTTTTTATTTTTTAGGTTTTTCGAGACAGGGTTTCTCTGCATATCTCTGGCTATCCTGGACTCACTCTGTAGACCAGGCCGGCCTTGAACTCACAGAGATCCGCCTGCCTCTGCCTCCCAAGTGCTGGGATTAAAGGCATGTGCCACCACCGCCTGGCGAAGCTCATCTCTTAGAGACTTCCTGAAGCCAGGGCAGAGCTCCCTGCCATTATCAGAAAGCCTGCCTTAGGCAACACCTTCCTCTAGCATTTCAGCTTGAGGTGGCCAGGAGTCTCTTTTGATCCCTGAGATCTGAAAGAAGTTCCCTTGCTCTCTGGTTTTGCAGGTATAGTAAGAGGAGGTGCCGGTGCCTGGGGCTGGCAGGCTAGATTACAGGCACAGAGAGTCTGGCAGGATGCCAGCCTCACCCTGAAGACCAAGCAAGAGATTACACAGTCCTCACAGGTGAGCAGTGACAGCACCGTGCAGTCCTCAAGGCCACCTGAACTAGGCAATTTAGGGGGTAGACAGTAGCCCACAGGGTCCCTGGCTTCCAGGCAGTTTATTATAGTCATTGCAGAATCAGTTGCAAATTGACATGGGTTTTGTTTTTGTTTTTAAAGCAGGTACTGTATAGTTCAATCTGGTTTCAAATTCACTATGTAGTGAATTTGAGTGAAAAGAGAACAAACCTAGCTTGGAAACTGATTTTTTTTTTTTTTTTTGGTTTTTCGAGACAGGGTTTCTCTGTGTAGCCCTGGCTGTCCTGGACTCACTCTGTAGACCAGGCTGGCCTCTAACTCAAAGATCCACCTGCCTCTGTGGAAACTGATTTTTTTAAAAAAAATTTTTTTTCCATGTATACTTTTTTAAAAAGATTTATTTATTTATTATGTATACAGTGTTCTGTCTGCATGTATGCCTTCAGGCCAGAAGAGCATAGCAGATCCCATTATAGATGGTTGTGAGCCACCATGTGGTTGCTGGGAATTGAACTCAGGACCTCTGGAAGAGCAGCCAGTGCTCTTAATCTCTGAGCTATCTCTCCAGCCCTAGAAACTGATTTTAAATGCAGGTTGGCCCTATTAGTCTAGAAGTTATAGAAGTGAGAAGAGTACCCCAGAAGAAACAAATCAGTTAGTGAGTACCTGATTCTTTATTGAAATGTTGACTGGTCCACGGATAATTTAGTACAGCAAATTCTGTAAAACAGTTCTGCAAATTCAGTGTAACACAACCGGTTGTTTGCGTGTCTGTGTGGTAGTGGGGACTGTGTCTAGAATGTGCTAGGCAAGCACTATACCAATGGTACTATATCCCCATCCTTAAAAGCAAACAAATAAATTGTCCAGGATAGATTTGAACTCACTCTGGAACCCAGGCAGGCCATGAATTGGCTGGCTGTCTTCCTGCCTCAGCCTTTAAGTAGCTGGTATTATAGGCCTGTGCCACCAGGCCCAGAGCATTGCCACTAGAAATGCTGCAGCCCCATGGCATTGCTCTTTTTTGTTGTTAGAGCATTGCCACTAGAAATGCTGCAGCCCCATGGAATTGCTCTTTTTTGTTGTTGTTTGGTTGTTTTTTTTTTTTTTTTTTTGAGACAGGGTTTCTCTGTGTAGCCCTGGCTTTCCTGGACTCACTTTGTAGACCAAGCTGGCCTTGAACTCACAGAGATCCGCCTGCCTGTGCCTCCCGAGTGCTGGGATTAAAGGTGTGCGTCACCACGCCCGGCTCCGTGGCATTGCTCTTAACCCTCTCCTCCGCTTTAGGCTTTTTATCATGCCAATGGCATCTTATAGCACTACTGCCTACCTCAGCTTGCTTCTTGTGCCTTGTCCCCTCCTGTGCCCCATCCCACACCCAGCTGAAGGGAATCAGGACAGTGAGTGGTGCAGTGATTGGATAAAAGGCTCTGCTGCTTATTTGCTGGGTGGCCATGAGTTGGGGCCTCACAGCTGTACAGGTTCAGTTGCCTTTCTTTCCGATAAATACAGAACAGTGTACCTCACTGGGTCGACAAGAAATCCGTAGGATGTACTTTGGCAGCACTGAGTGTGGTAAACCTTAGCTTGTCACCAATTCACCCTCCATCAGCTGTAGGAGGGAAGACGTGCATGGGCCTGACACAAGACACACTTTGGCCGACATCCTTAACACCTCTGCTGCCTTTCCTCTAAGCCGTGTTCTGGCACAGCTCTCGCCCGTGCAGACTCACACTGACCTAATTTGGTAGGTATTTGCACGGGTTTCCTTCTTCCTCTGAGCTATCTTTCTTCAGTCAGTAGATTGTAGAACACCAACAATTCCAACAATTGTCCGCTGGACATGGACAGCATTCTCCAAGCACTTCCCTGTCCAGTGCTCAGTCACTCACAGCCACCCAGCTGTGACGTCTGTCACACAGTGATGATGGTGTGGTGTGGCTGATGAAGTGAAGTTCGAACCAGAGCCAGCGTCCCCCAAAGCAGGCAGCTTTTCATCCACAGCACTAGGTGGAGAGGTCCTAGGCAAGTGCTCTCACAGGACAGCTACTGGAAAATGGGATCTGCAGGTGCCCCTTAGCTCTACACAGGGATAGCCAGTTGGGTGTGTCATGAAGGGTGATCTGAATACCAGAGTTAAGGGGTGAAGAGAAAAACATGAATTTCACAAAAAACGATCAAACATGAAATGCTATTTTACTATGCAATGTATAATTTTGAGAGCAATGTGTTTTCAGCCTGGAGTTGCAAGTCCCACCTGTTAAAGTTGACTTGCTTTAACAAGGCCCTGAGTAATGGGGCCAAAGGATGTAGGTTTCCGTTAGAAGAGCTCGAGAGCTGCTAGTAATAAAATGGGCTGTGTTCGTGAAAATCACTCCGAGTTTTAAGTTCTCTCATTATGAAAAGTGACAATTAACTCAGTGTAGCCATACTACAACATACAACATTCCCCCAAAACATGCACATGATAAACAGTGCAATTTTCTTCACTAAGCTAAGGGCTGAGGATGCAGCTCAGCAGCACGGCACTGCCCCAGCTCCTTCCTGCCCTGGGCTCCACCTCCTGCACTGCACAACAAGACTTATTAAAGAATAACTAAAACATTTTTTGTCAGTTAAAATTTGGTTTGGGGTGGGTACTGAAGAGCACTGGCTGCTCTTCCAGAGGACCCGCGTTCAATTCCCAGCACCCACACGGCAGCTCACAGCTCCAGTTCAAGGGGATCTGACACCCTCTTCTGGCTGGCTTCTGTAGGCACCAGGCACTCACATGGTGCAGTGACATACACAAAGGTAAGCATTTATACATATATAATAAAATAAAAATAAGTTAGTTTAAGAAGCCGGAAAGATGTTTAGACACTGTTCTTCCAGAGGACCTGGGTTTGAGTCCAAAACCTACATGGTGGTTCACAACCACCTGTTAACTCCAGTCCCAGGGGATTTGAAACCCTCTTCAGACTTCTGTAGGTACCAGGCATCCATGTGGTGCAGTCATATGTGCAGGTCAAATACTCACAATATATATATATATATATATATTCTTTTAATTATATTATATATAATTAAATTATATATACAGATATAATTTAATTATACCTATAAATTATATATTTATAGATATAAATTATATAATTATATATCTATATATAATTAAAAGAAAAACCCATAAAAACTAGTTTAGGATACTTTTTGTCATTTATTTTATATGCCTGCGTGTGTATGTATATGAACCATGTATGGAGCTAGAGTTATAGATGGTTCTCAGCCACCATGTGTGTGCTGGGAACTGAACCATTAGCTCCTCTGAAAGAGCAGCCAGTGCTCTTATTCATTGAGCCATTTTCTCCAGGCCTCTAATTCTTGTTTTTAAATATAATTTCTATCCTTTGATAATTTCATACATGTATATAATGTATTTTGGTCATATTTACTTACCTTTTCTCCTAACTCATCCCAGATCCACCTCAACTCTATTTCCCCTTCCTGACTTCATAACCCTGCAGTCACACCCTCTCTCATAACCCACTGAGTTCAGCTCCTGCTGCTCATATAAGCACCGGAGCAGCGCCATGTACTGGAACATGGTAGCTTACAAGGGAGCACGGCCCTGAACAAAGCTGACTCTCCCTCCTGTGGCTGCCATCAACTGCCAGTAGCTCTCAGCTAGGCTGGAGGAGATACTTGTTTTAGTGGCGGCTTCAAGGTAGAAGTGTGTTTTTCCATTTATCTCTTGTTTGTGTGCTTGTATGAAGTGGGTACTCCTGCCATGCCTGCATTGGAGGCACAGTAGTTAGTTCTCTCAGCCCACCATGGAGGTTCTGGGGAATCAAGCTCAGGTTATCATGCTTAGCAACAAGAGCCCTTATCAACTGAGGCATGTTGCTGGTCCCTGCCCCATTTGTGTGTGTGTGTGTGTGTGTGTGTGTGTGTGTATGAAACTCTGGCCTCCCTTTTAACTGGTTGAGTCTGAGAAGCTTCTCAGGTTTCAGTTGTTCGGATAATAAACCTTTCTATATATTTACTTACTTGATCCATCATAAAAGGTGATATATTTTTGAGGATAAAAAAAATGCCAGAGATGAGACATCATGCCATCTCATGG
The DNA here is from genome assembly GCA_907164525.1 of Lophiomys imhausi. Taxonomy (NCBI): domain Eukaryota; kingdom Metazoa; phylum Chordata; class Mammalia; order Rodentia; family Muridae; genus Lophiomys; species Lophiomys imhausi. Next base: position 1,039,862 of record CAJQZJ010031795.1, on the reverse strand, counting down.
AACAACAAGAGAGGGATGTACCTGAGTCAATGAAACCTGGACAGGGCCTCGCCTCCAATGACAAGTTAAATGAATCAGTTACAGGGTATATTCATAGCTAATGGTCTCAAAGTCCCACGCTGGGCCCTTGGCCAGGTGACAGAGTATTACAGTGAAAGTATAGTAGGGGCTTCAGCAGACAGTGAGACTCTTGCCTTCAGCCCTGGTGGGATCTAAGGAATGCTTTGATTGGCCAGTCTATCTGGAAGGCACAGAATGGGTAAAGTACTGAGGATGCCCTCCTCCTCTTGGCATCACACAGAGCCCTGTGTGTGATGCTAGCAGTTTTAGCTGCTTGGATTCACTGTTCCCTGCTGTGGGTCAGAACTGCAACCAAGCTTCCTAAACAGACCAAATGGAGGCATTTCCCCAGGCCCAGGAAAGGTAGGTGAGACATCCAACCACAGCATGGGACGAGAAGACAAACTTCCTACTTGAAGTTGTTGGCAAGTGTGCACTTAGGCACCAGTGTTGGTCGGTTCACCAGACCCTGCAGGCTGGGGAGCACAAAGGCTGGGTCGGGGAAGCCCAACTGCTCCACTGCATCCAGCTGACAGGAAGGAGGGTAAGGCACAGGGAAAGCATGTTAGACTGGGGGTACACCTGATGCAGCTGAGGAAGGGGCCTCCAATGAACCACTGGCACAGACTGATAAGGAACTGTGGTTGGTTAACAGGCTCCCATTTTTAAAACTCTTTTCTGGCGGGTGGGGGCTGGGGACTGAACCTTACTGATGTTAAGAAATGCCCTCCCTAACACAGAGCTACTCTCAGCCAGATCGCTCAGTCTTCTAGGAAGCAAGTGTTCTAAGAGGTCAGAGGGTTGGGACTCCAGGACTCCTGCACCAGCGCCACAGGGGCAGCTGCAGAAGCAGAGGTGTGCAGTGAGGTTAAGAAGGCCAAACGGATGGGTGGCCCCAGAGGACCAGAGCCTGGGGCATCAGGAACCAGTGAAGGGCACAGGAGCTGTTCTGAATGCAGAGGCTTCAGGAGCTTGCTTTTCAGGCCTTAGGAACAGGGGAGGAGACAAGTCAAGCTGAAGAACAGCCCCATGCTATCTGGTTGGTGTCACCTGTCACTTATTTCTGTGTCCAGGCCTTGAGGCAGTAAGGTTCCTAACAGAAAAGCTGGTACCAGGATTTGGCAGTGAAGCTTTGTGGCACCTTATTTAAAACAAATGGGCTGAGAGGATGGTGCAGCTGGTAAAAGAGTTTGTCGCCACACTTGATACTTGATTTTGACCCCCAGATCCCACATGGTAGGTTGGTTTTTGTTTTGTTGTCTTTTTGTTTTTTGAGACAGGGTTTCTCTGTGTATCCCTGGCTCCCTGGACTCACACTGTAGACCAGGGAAGCCTTGAAGAACTCACAGAGATCTCTTCCTCCCAAGTGCTGGGATTAAAGGCATGCACCTCCATGCCCGACAATTACACAGAGTTTTGAACTGCCATGTGGGTGCTTGGATTTGAACCCAGGTCCTTTGGAAAAGCAGCCAGAGTTCTTAGCCGCTGAGCTATCTCTCCAGCACACATGGTATGTTGGAAAGAGAGAACCAACTGCTACAGACTGTCCTCTGATCTCCACACATGTGCCATGGCACATACACCACATGCACATAATGAATGAATAAATAAATGCAATCACATCTTAGGGACTAGAAAGATGACTCCATGATTAAGAGTCCTTACTGCTCTTTGGTGTTGGAAAACAAGTGCTTAAGGAAAAAAACTCAATGGCTGCTTTGCAAGTGTTATCTATGTACCAGGTATGAGACATCGAAGGTTCTAAGCACTGAAGTGACTCTGAGAAGCATCTGGCAGTCAGCTACTAGGCTCAGTGGACAGTCTTAAACCAGGACCCTCTTAGTCAGTGGCCATACAAACATAACATGTGTGCCAGTCTGTGATAAACGACAAGTTCCTGTCCAATAGGAAAGGGGAGACTCTAGAGGCCAGAGGTAGTATTAACTACCACAGGTATACAGTTGGTTCTTAGGATGCCCAGGGCTCTGCCTCTTTCAGCATGGGAGACTTCAGAGGCAAAATCATGAAGAAAATGCTTTTAGAGTGCTTGGACATCTTGAGAAATCCCTTTGCCAAGGTCTAGGGTTGAAATGTATCATTTTCCTTTGCTAAAGGCCAAATTCCTAGCAGTTCCTCAAGACAAAGAGTCTAAACTACAGGGTAAAGAATTAGAACTCGTTCGCAAATGCCACCGTGCGGACACTCAACTTTATTTACTTTATCTATATATTTAACAATTCTAAAGTATTTACTTCTTGCTTTGACAAAAAAATGAAAAATATAGGAGCACTGACTCCTCTTTAGGAGAAAAGGGTTATATGTACAGCTACAGACAGTTACGGTTCCTCCTTACAGACAAAGAAAACAATAAAAAAAGTGCTTCAATGATCAAAAAGGGTGAGGAGCTGCAAGCATTTATTCACACTGTACACAGACCCAAGAAACCCGTATCATAACCTCTTGGCACCTGTCACTAGGAACTGCACAATTTTCAATTACGCCAACCTTTCCCCACCCGCACCTCCAGACCACGGCGCGCATGGAGAACATCACCCTGTTTGACTAAACTGGGCCTCTGCATACTTGATGGAGAAACAAGCAATACTCTGTACTCCCTGGGCTGGCTTCCCTTCTCCCACCCACGCTCGGGAATATGCAGAAGCCACCTTCCTGAGACACAGGCCAGGCTAGAACTGACATGTCCCCCGAACCTCTCTCAGCCCCCACACAGCAATCTGCTCTGTTACCAGTTTGCAGCTTTTAGTAGACCCAAGTGTGGCCCTGGGGGGGGACAATTCAAAGCACAAACCCAAACTACTCTCCACCCTGCCCATACCCACCTCCACCACAGGTAACGACTGGCTTAAGGCTCTTTTTGGACCACATCAAAGCTCACTGAGGAAAGGTACCCCAAATCGCCTTCGGGCCATGTCATTTTCTAAGAACCAAGGAGCTCTTCACTGGTAGAAGCCAGACATGTGCCCCCTCAGGCAGCCAGAAGCAGGACAGGGAACTCCTGGGTCCTTCCTGGTGCCCCAGAAGTAGGGAAAGAGGAAGGCTGATTGTGTGGAGAGCTTTGGAACTGTGGGGATTCTGTCCCTCAAGGGGCGATGCATGGTTTGCTTTGGGAAGGGAGGACTTGTGGAACCCTGAGCCTGGATTTCCCTGTGTTGGCCAAGGAAAAGATTGCTTATGGGACCAGGCCCCGGAGGGGCTCCCAGGTGCCTAGTGTGTGCAGCCTGACCACAGTAGTAGTGCACTACATTCTGGCCAGGCTCCACTTTTAAGTCTGGAAGCCGAAGGTGGCAAAGGGAGCCCTACCCAATCTGGTCACATTAAAGATGGGATCCATGTGGGCCAACATGTCAGCCATCCAGCCCCTCAGTTACTCAAAAGAAGCACATTCCTCTCTTTTCAAAGTGAGGCCTGTAGAGTTAGTTCCTCACTGTGTGCTCCTCCTCCCAGTGCCATCCTGGTTTTATCTGTGAGGTGAGATGGCCCTACCCTCTTAGGAACAGTACTCTCAAGAAAAGGGCTTCCAGCATCCCCAGAAGCAAAGGTTAAACAGTCAGCCCTGGCGCAGCTGTGATGTGAGGAATGGTACTAACGTTAGGCTGACTTTCTGTCCTGCTGTCTCGGGCCTTCATTCTGGCTCCTTCCACAGGGAAGCATTGAGCCAGCCCCCAGCATGCTTGACAGCAAGCAGCTCAGCAGTTACAAGAATCTGACAACCTCTGGGCTTCCATTAAAAAAAAAAAAAAAATAAGACAACTGGGGACATTTTTCTTTTTAGAAGGCAAAGAGGGAGCATGGAAAGGGAAGGAAGATGAAACAAAATTCAATTTACAATCCAGTGGTACATCCCAATCTCTGTACAGATTGTTCCATGCCCCATTCCAAAGTGTATGGGCCTCTCAGACTGCCCAGGCTGTGTATGAGCCTGTTAAAGGAACAGCAGCATGGCCTCTGCCATCCCAGGTCACTGAGCTTCAGTTTGAAGTGGCAGCAATAGGTTTATCCAGTTCAAGGTCAATGCTGGAGCTTGTGGGATGGAGGCTGCTATAGCAAGACTTGCACACTCGACTGGGTTCAAAGAGCTGCTGGCTAGGAACCGGAACCTTCTGGTTACAACAACTGGAGCAGAATACGTTCCCACAATTCCTTGAGACAAGAAAAAAAAAAAACATTAGTTTCAGCTGGTAGGTTTTTGTGGGGAAAAAACCTCAACTTCAGAGAGCAGCATTTGGTCTGTACAGTCGGGATGAGCTAGAAACATTCATTTCTCCAGGTCAGGCCGGGAAGCTGCTCAGTAGGAAAATATGTCTACCTAATGAAGTCATTTTCATTAGGATGACATGTGGCTGCCTCACCTCTCTGGCACAAGGCTGTCACTAAGACAGGAAGATGCTCAGGAGAGCTCTCTGTGGGCAAATGAGCCCAGCACTGAAGCAGCTGCCAGTTCAGTACTGAGTACTGGCCTGCAGATATACCCATTGACTGCACCAACCTTGGCACTGACCATCTGGGTGGCTTGAGGTCATAGGGAGGCCAAAGTCAAATGGAGTCAACCTGTGGGACCCTCAAAGAAGAGGAACAACTATGCTGCCCAGCTGGGGATGTAGACTTTGCCTAATGGCCACTGTCTCAGAGGCAAGTTGGATGTAGACTGCTGCTGTCAGCATGCAAAGCCAAAAGCCACACCAGCACGTGACACATGCTCAGCATGAATGGGAGAAGGGACAAGGCCACGGAGAAACACATGCATGTACACATCCCTATTAGACAGTGGTCAGTCAACGATGGTTCACTGCCCTACTTCATGCATCTCCAGGCACCCTTTCTTCTTTTCTGCCAAAATCCCGACTTCTTTGCATCTGTGCAGCCAGGTCTGCACACCCAGACTGACACACCCCATCCCTCCCCGTCTCCCAGTACACACACACACACACACACACACCCCACACACACACAATCCTACATTTGCTGAGCCCTGAAGTACAAACCAACACTGGTCAGCTCAGCAAGGGAATCCCAAGACACCTGACACAGCTCTCCAGGGATGAGAAGAGGAAGTTAACAGGAGCGCTTTCTCAGTCACCCTCCTCAGAGTGCAGACACACTGGGTTAAGGAGCACTCAGGCACAGAAGGAACAGATAGTCAAGACCACACAAGACAAAGGAACAGTGGAGAAGGGAAGGTAGGACACAGGGCAATAAATAGGACAGGAAACCAGAACACAAAGCCTTTCGTTTCTAGAATGTAGGAAACACTTTATAACTTTCTAAGAATCATAAATCGGCAAGAACTTGTAGTAACACAGAAAACCTTCTGAATGTATGTACTTGTTAAACAGCTGCTGATGCTTGGCTTAAGAGACTGACATGAATGTGATCAATTAAGCTTCTATCTGATTTCCTTTGGGAGACCCTGAAAGTCCCAAATGGAGTCTCCCATGCTAAGCCACCCTAGCATCAAGGAATGACTGTCTCCTCTCCCCGACAAAAAAAGCTCTGAAGCCCGCTGGCTTCCCCCGAAGATGAGCCCTGCAGAAGCAGCACTTCTCATCAGGAGTGTAGCTTAGGCCCAGCTGGCCTGTACACCCCTGAAGCTGCAGTGGATACGCCCCTGGCAGTTTCTTTCATTAGCTGCTATGGATCCCCATGCCCACTTGCCTGCCTGTGCTCTCCTTTACAAGGTTTGACCCAATGAGTGCAGAGAAGAGAATGGCAGCATTAGTGTGTGGAGGTTATTGTGGGTGTGCAGACATCACAGACAAGTTGTTGCAAATGCTCACCACGTTTGATCAACACGGTCAGTATCCCTGCAAGGAGGGGAAAAAGAGCTCAGAGGAGAAGCCATTTGGTCTAGGGCGGTACATTTGGTACAGGGTTGGGGAGGCCCATGGTTCTGAGAGTGTCATCTGTCTATAAAGAGATTTTTCCATCACTCTCAATAAAGGCTGACTTCTACATGTGGGCCATTGTACAATTCTGATAAAGTTCCTATCCTAGGAACACTGGACATCTTCTGATTACCAGCCCAGCCGGGACAAAGCAGCTTTAGTGACTCACTAGTGGCCCAACCTAGGAGAGAAAAGTTGGGACAACAAGGACTGGAGACTGCCCTCAGCTGTGTCTATCACCCCAGCTGCAGCTACTCAGCAGCAGTGCAGGGGGCAGGAAGGAGTAGGAAAACCAGGCTCCCTGCCATGCTAGATAACTGCTTTTGCTCTAAGTAGCCATGGTCAGTTTTATGCTGGAAATAAGAAATGAAGACCTGCATGGTAGCTGTTACCCACCAGTCTGGGAAACGAAACAAAGTATGTCCACATCTCAAAACTTAATAGTGACCAGAACAGAGTTCCCAAACACAGTTCTGGAAGGACCAATTTCGGAGGCACAGGAATGTGACCCCAAGGCCAGTTCACACAGAATACTGCTGGAAAGATGCCAAAGTTCAGAGTCCATAACCCATCCCACCCTAAAAGCCACTCCAATGGCACCTGCAGTGGTGCTTCCTGCTGGCGAGCCAGAAGGCACTGTCACAGGCATAGCAGTGGGCAGCCAGGTGGTCAGGTAGCCAACGGGTCATCTGTAAAACACATGGGACTAGGTTATTGACAAGAGATGGGACAAGTCAGCCGAGGTCAACAGAGTCACACCAGGGGAAGCAAGAGTCACAAGGACTACATGGGCTCCAGTGGTACCAGCCCAGCAGGCCTGCCAACAGTACAAGAAAGGTGTCCAAACTGTTGCCTAGAGGAGGCTCCAATCTGCCAGACAATGTGGCAGCAGCGGCACCCTGGGCTGCCATGAGAGCTGGCAGAGGCAATGGAGAGAGAGGGCCAGCTCGCTGATGTCCCTGTCTTAGAACTGATGGATGTGGGTTCCCAGAAACAGACGCAGAGGCTGAAGACTGGTCATGAGCTCTTTCTTGGTCAAGGGCATGGGGCAGGGGCTGGAGTGGAGAAGAACTGTAGGACAACTGTATGGATGGCACGCAGAGCAGGGGCTGAGCCTGTACCTCTGTGTCCTGCTTATCCACCTGCTCCCAACTGGCTTCAGAGAAAATCTCTGTGCTGCAGCGAGACAAACAGTTCTGATCCAGATTGCTTTCCGAGTCGGGGATTGAAGTCTGTTGGCAAACAAACACAGCTGAACAGAATGAACCTGTCTCCTCCCAAAGGAAGAACAGAGCACTAGGGTCTATGGGCAGGCCTGCGTGCTAAGGTGCCAAATGTGCCGTTACACCAGCATACAGATGTGGGCTGGCCAGGCACAGAGAGGGTTGGACTCAGAAGGCTACATGGATTTTGTGAAGTGACAATGGAGTGGAAAGATGGGCCTTCGGGATGGGGAGCAAGTGAAGTGAGCAAGAGGAAGGAGGGACTCTGCGTGTTAGCTATTCTGGTGGGGCTGGTGATCCAGTCCAGCCCTTGATGAGATTAGTGATTTGGACGTGCCCTCCTTTTTCTGAAGGACTCTTTGGGACAAAGAGAAACCATTATTAATTTTAGTCTACAGAAAAAGGCAAAAGTTTCTTTGGCTGGAAAGTTACTGGATCTGGGATGATTACTCCAGAACCTGCCTTATACTGTCAGACCCATCAAAGAAAGTCCCTCTGGGAACCCAGGAACCCTGGTACTCTCATTTCTAGCCACCAAGTCTCATCAGTGCTAAGCCCACAACAGTGCTTAAAAAAAAAAAAAAAAAATCCCTTCTCTCCATTTCTCCTGCCAGCACCTGCCACAGAGTGGGTAAAAACACTTGTTCAAAAAGAGCTCTAGGGGCTGGAGAGATGATTCAGTGGTTAAGAACACTGGCTGTTCTTCCAAAGGACCCAGGTTCAAATGCCAGCAACCACATTGCAGTTCACAGCTGTGTAATTGCCAGGCATGGTGGCACACGTATTTAATCCCAGTGCTTGGGAGGCAGAGGCAGGTGGATCTTTGCAAGTTCAAGACCAGCCTGGTCTACAAAGTGAGTACAGGACAGCCAGGGCTACACAGAGAAACCCTGTCTCAAAAAAACAAAAACAAAAAAAGAGCTCTCAAAGCTCCCAAAGTCTGGGAAAGCATGTAGTTTACTATTGACCACGGCAGGACAAATACTCCAACATAACATGATCAGCACTGTTCTACAAATGCCATTCTGAACAGGCGTGCAAGCCCTTCTGATACACAATATTTTAACTTGGGGTAGAATAAACTGAGACCGGGTCTCACTCTGTTGTCCAGGGTAGGTGGAACTCACTACACAGCTCAGGCTGGCCTCCGAGCTGTGGAAATACTTAGTCTCAGTCCCTCAAGTGCCTGATGACAGGCATGAGCCACCAAGCCTGGCTGATGCAGGAGCCTCTCTGAAGAGATTCAATCCTTAACATGTTGTGCAAGTTAACTTCCTCCCTCCCTTTCTCTTCACTGCCTAGAAGGAAATGAAAAGCCAGCACAGCAGAAAAGAGGCAGACTCCTGTTCTCCATGCCCAAGGCTAATTCCCAGACAATGTCTATCAGCATGGCAATTTAAGACTTTTCTAATCCTTTCAAAAAGCTGTTTCAGTAACCATGCTTTGGGTGCAAAGGGTTATTTTGTAAGACTCTCTGTGCCATCTCCTTGGACAGCTTCCAAGGAATCACGACCTAACTTACCACTTCATCTCCAAAGTCCCCATTGAAGCGCAGAGAGCTGGTCAGATACTGGCTCTCCAGGCGACTCTTCAACTCCTGGACTTGTTTCTTCAAGGTCTCCACTTCCTGCTGGTGGCCAGACTCTATCTGTCGCAGGCGCTGCTGGATGGTGTCCGTGTACACAGGCATGCCGTCGTCATCCAGGTGGCTGCGGGAAGGCTGGTCAGGGCTGCTGGTAGTGGACGGCCTCCCTGACCGGCTGTTCAGCCACTTGTGCTGCAAGTTCCTTGAGGATGAGTGAGCAGAGCTGCAGCTTGTGGCAGATAGCTGGTGGCTCAGTGAGTCCTTATTCCTCCCCGCCACCCCATTGGCACAATGCCCATTGGGTGTGGGGTACTTCTGAAGGATGCCAAACTCTGCAGGCTGTTCCGAGGCCTTGTTTTCAGTGTCTAGGGCACCATTGCACACTATTCCCTGTCTACATTTGTCTAAGGGCAAGGCACAAGGAGCCCGCATCAGGCTGAGGGTGTTGCCAGGGGATGAAGTCCTGTGTGGCACAGAGTCCCAGTGGGGCATCTCAGCAGAGCTGGCTTCTGATGCTACGAGAAGCATGTCCTTGCCACTGAACCTACCACCGCTTGCCAGGCAAGGTCTGTGATGGAGCTGGGGCCCACTCTCTGATTTTAGCACAGAGCTGTTTACGTGTGATCCTCTTGTCTCGAATGGGACTGGGGAAGAAGGCAGCAGAGAACTAGACTGTGAGGGACCAAGGGCAACTTTTGCGTCTAATGGGAAGGCAGGAGCTACATTCTCTCCATCCTCTGCAATGTTCTCTACTTGAGGCTGCTCCATAGGGACCTCCTGGGAGTCTTCTCCCCTGAGAGGAGCCTGGAGTGAACTACAAAGAATATTGTGCCCATCCTGCTGCTCAGGAATCCCCTGTGAGAACAAAGACAGGCTGGGATCTAAATGGCTTCTTAGAGCAGCATCATCCATCTCTGGTTCTTGGGAAAGCTCAACTGAGCCCTCAGCGGCCATCCTACTCTCCTTTGCTAGCAGTGCCTCCTCTCTGACCTCTGGCAACTCAGTGTGCTCCCTGGGGGAAGGCTCTTCTGCCCCACTCTCCTCTTTGGTGGCCTCTTGCAAAATGTTCTCCATCTGCCCTTCAGCCACACCAGCTGCCACAGACAGCTCAGCACCTCCGAGCAGCCTGCTGGATTTCCGCAGGCTGTCCAGGGCGGGGGCCTCTTCCCCAGAGCCTGCGAAGCCGCTGAGCTCTAGTGAGCGCCCGTGCTCCTGCCACTTGTCATTCAGGCTGGGGTCACTGCTGCGCCGGCTGGCCAGAGGCACTGTGTTGTCACAGGCTGTGGTCAGATTGTCAAATGATCTAGTCTTGGGTAGCCTAAAAGAAAAGAGTTGGGGGAAAATAGGAATCTTAGAGGCTACTTAGAAGGCTGCAGGGGATAACAGGTTTTTAACAGGCCACTGCTGCACATCTGGGCCATTACAGCAACATCTCTGAAATGAGGCTCAGACTCCTAGAGTGGCAGGATTTTCCACTGGCACTGTCTGCACTGTCCCACCCCAAATAAGCTAACAGCATATATTAGGCATTCGATATATAATTCGATATACTAAAAGGCATTCTTTTTCCCCCTTCCTTTCTTTTCTGATTTCTGAGACAGGGACACATGCTTCCCAGGTTGGCCTCATGCTCTCTATACAGCCTGGGAATGACCTTGAACTCCTGATCCTTCTGATCTACCACTGATGGCTGACAGTACAGGAACGTGCCAGCATGTCAGGTTTATGCAGCACTGGGGCACAAACCCAGTATTCATGCAAGTATTCTAGCAACTGAGCTGCGTCCACAGCCTTCAGTAGGCACTCCTCACAATGTTCTGTGCCACTCAGGTAGTGGCAAAGTAGCTTGATGGTTCTTTGTACTGTACATTATAAGTTCATTTATTATCTATCATTCCGATCTTAATAAAGCATATTTGTAAATGACAGAACCAAAGCTCCCCTCATCTCCCAGCATCTGACTTTTAAGCCTCAGAAGAGCAATCAGGGCAGGGAGAAGAAGCAAAGAGCAGTACGTAGACAAGCCAGAGTCACAAATACTCCAGGATGTGCTCCATCACCCAGAAGCTGCTCAGTCCACACAGTAGAATTATGTAGCGACAGGCCCAACTCACTTCCAGAAATAAGGCTTACTGTCTTTCTTAAGAAGATAAGTTTCAGCCAGGCAGATCTCTGAGTTCGAGACCAGCCTGACCTACAAAGCAAGTCCAGGACAGACAGGGCTCCACAGAGAAACCCTGTCTTGGGGAAAAGAAAAGAAAGAAATAAGAAGCTAAAGTTCGGCCAGATGTGGTGGTTTGTGCCAGTAAATCCGACACTCACATCACTGCGAGTTTGAGGTAAGCTTAGGAAGTGGGGAAGGAGGGAGGGGGAGAGGAGGAAGGAAGAAGGGGGAGAATACTACATGACAGAGAGTACCACCACAAAGGACTTGGGACTTGTGGCATCAGCTCTGGGCTCACCGGCTCAAGGGGGGATCATCGGGGCTGGTGCCTGAGGCTGGATATGGTGCACAGCTGTCATCTGTGGGGGTAGATGGGGATGGGCAGGGAAGGTATACCGCACTCCACAGCATCAGATTCCGCACATGGCACACAGGGTATAGCACCTGAAGAGAGGGGGAGGACACAGGTTTATGAAGGTTCCAGTAAGTCTCTTAGAAACACCTAGAATTAAGGAACAAGAACAAATAGAGTCAGATGGGCCAGTCAACATGGTTGGGTCACAGATCAACAAGGAGGTGGAACCAATAAATGAAGGTCTATCTCCCAAGAAGACAGGTACCCAACCAGGATTCTGTTTACAACACTTTTCATGTAAGAGTCTCTTGTAGCCGGGCGGTGGTGGCGCACGCCTTTAATCCCAGCACTTGGGAGGCAGAGAGAGGCAGGCGGATCTTTGTGAGTTCGAGGCCAGCCTGGTCTACAAAGTGAGTCCAGGACAGCCAAGGATACACAGAGAAACCCTGTCTCGAAAAACAAAAACAAAAACAAAAAAAAGAGTCTCTTGTTAGCATGAAAATCTAATGGATCTTTAAAGGCTGACTTCTTATCTCCGGTGATTGTTACTGAGTGACTGGTTTTCATCAGCCTTATTTACTGCCTGAGAATCATTCTGTTACATGGTGAATGTCTGTTTCCCTGAAGTTCAGCTATAGCAAAAGCTCTCAAACCTGTTTCATAGAATCACTTATATTAATCATGTGAAAATAAGGGAGTTCTCCCCCACCCCCTTATTGTCACTTCCCCAGCAGGCACAGCGGAGGAGGAAGGAGAGACACAGGGTGCATCTTTTGACTACTTAACAGCGATGAGCAGTGCACTGATGGCCCAGCAAAGGAATACAGCCTGCTTGGCCTGCCTGGGCTTCTCAGGGTTTAAGATGCATCCGACAAAGGAAACCAATACCCTTTGATACTCGGATGCACTGCCTCTCTTTCTCTGGTTAGCAGAAGATATTCTTTTGAGGGGACAAAGTCTTAAAAGGCCTGTCAGCTCTCCGTGTGGGAAAAGAATCACAGACAGACACATGCCAACATCAGAAAGAGTTTTGGGTTGAGAGAGAGCTGCAGTAGGTCCCACTGCCTAGTTTGTCCTTCCAGCTGACCCCTAGCTGTATCAAAGAAGGAACTCTGGTGCCTTTTCCTCTGGTGAGCAGAAATACCCTAGGACTACAGCAAGCTCTGGAGAAGGTACAGGCAACGATTCGTGTCTAGGGTGACAAAGCAGAGATGTATGTGCTTTACACAAACAACCCTGAGCTCAGACTGGTCATGGCAGGCCAGCAGAGACAGACTGGCAGAAAGTGAAAAACTGGAACCAGGACCTTGAGACACATTTTCACAAACACAGGCACTACGTGAACCAGCTCCCATATGTGCCCTCACCCCAAAATCCCTTCTGCTGATCATAGAGACAGGCCAGAGGGTACATACGGCTTCTGACTGAGATGAATACAGTAGGTTTTTGAAAGCCTTGTTGCCTGCTCGAAGAAGCGACCACACAGAGCATGTCCGTTCCTGAGTCTGCTTTTCCCCTCTCTCCTTGGCGTTGTTGCATAGGAATGTTCCAAAGAGGCAGGAATAGGTATGCTGTACCAGTTTCACCTGTGCAAGTCCAGTGAGACAAAATCACACAGTGGGTACATGATCTCAGGAAGGAGGTCAGCCCAACTGAACAACCCACCATGACATCCCTGAGAGTACTTCAGCTAACTCAGGGATGTAGGGTGTGTGTGTATCAGCAGTTAATATAGGGTCTGCTCTTCAGTTACCAACTACAGAGCCTGATCCCAACCACAGGCACTCCTAAGTCAAAGACATGCTAATGCAGGAAGCACAGTGGAGAAATACTGTGCCAGTCAGTAGAAATGAGGGGACAGGAGCTGGAGGGCAGGTGAATGGAGGCTGAAATAGGAAGGGTACATCTTCCACCAACAGAGAGGAAGCAGAAAACATGGCAGACAGCATTGGTAGAAGAACCGGAAGGGAGCACGGCACATTCAGATTCTATTTCTAACTACTTTTTAGACCATACACTTTAGAAGCCGAGTTTAAAATAACTATGTTTACAGGGGAAAACCTGGTGTGCCTATATTCACTGATTGAAAAAAAATTTCCTGGGGCCCCTACACATATGTGGCTGATGAACAGCTTGCTTCATGTGGGTTCTAACAATTGGAGCAGGGGCCGTCTCTGACTTGAACTCTGCTTTGGGATCCCTTTCCCGTACTTGGGCTGCCTTGTCTGGCCTCACTGGAAGAGGATGCTCTTAGTCTGATGAGACTTGATGTACCAGGAGGGAGAGGGGTATGGTGGAAGAGGATGAGGGGTGGGACTCAGAGGAGAGGAGGGAGCGGGCTGCGATCAAGATGTAAGGTAAATAAATTAATTAGTGGAAAAGAAAAAGAAAATGCCTGCTAACTGCTGTTGCTTTTAAATAAAGCAGTTGCTATTAAATTTGAAAAACGCATAGTTTTGGGTGAAAATGGCCCATCAACACTTGTATCAACACCCTCCTAAGTGTAGGTGGCTCCCAAAATGTAGAATCATTAAGTTCAACTCACAAGGAATGCTTCATTGAACTCAAAAGAGCAAGGAAACTGCCTCTGAAGCTGATGAACACAGTCAAGCCACTGCAGAAACACTGGACAGCGCTCGTTCAGATCATCTGAGTTCTCCCCATGACCACACCGGTCAGCAAACTTATGGCCAAAATCCAGCCATTCCATCTCCACAAGGACTTGGAAACCCTGCAGGGAGGCACCACGGAGAGATCACTTGTGTAGTACTGTCTCACCTGTGACATCCTGAGGTTCATGTCACCAGCAGCAATCTCTTTTAACAGCCTCACCCTAAGCCCCTATGGCTCAGGCTCAGAGACAAGGGCTTTCTCCTTAATGGCTCACATATTTATATAAACGTCTCAATTCAACTCCTTTCAGTATTCGTTTAAAGGGCACTGACCATCTACCTAGGTATTTGTGTAGTCTCTCTCATTTACTACACGCTACCTGCATATCCAAATTTCTCTTTTATTAAGTTTTGCCTTTGATGTTACATTTACAAAGCCCTATTTGTAAAAATCCTTCCCCAGCACAGATTTTTAATAAACATTCATATTTTATGTCACTTTATGCTTCTGTCTTTCTATCTTTTGGCAGAGCAGATGTTTCTTCCAGAATGCTGTGCAGTTCTGTCTAGACCTACCATCATAAGCATGTGGACGTTCTTTTACAGAAGCCCATTTTCCTGAGGTAGACAAAATCTTTCCAAGTAGAGAAGCTGTAAAAAACATGTTTGTATCCTCAATGCCTGTTTATCCAAACCGTTCCACTGAAAGGTAAAAGAACTAAGCATAAGGGACCTACTCGTAGAGCTCTAAGTGACGGAGGCATGATTACAATAAACTGTACATTCTACAGACCCAACTTCCTGTTCCAAAACTAATCATACAACCTATCCTGAAATATTCCTCCCTCATTCCCTCAGACACACTCACCTCTATTGTTCGGTAATACGGGTCCAGCAGGAGCTTAGCCAGTGCCACAATCTGAGGCGTGCGGTCCCAGCCATCTGAGCAGTGCACTAGTACGGGTCGCTGATCACGGTCCACAGCATGTACCACAAGTAGAGCCGACTTCAAAAGCACAGACAGGTGATGGAGCCATTTTGTGCTTTCAAGAGCAGAAAGCCAACTGTAAAAAAGGGGAAGATATGGAAATACTGATTTTTATGATTTTATGGCATCATGTCCAATGCTTGTCAAATTGAAAAGCAATTCCGTAAGGTCTTTGTCTCCAAATACAGTATTTAAAAAAAAGTCTATTTAAGCCGGGCAGTGGTGGCGCACGCCTTTAATCCCAGCACTTGGGAGGCAGAGGCAGGCGGATCTTTGCGAGTTCGAGGCCAGCCTGGTCTACAAAGTGAGTCCAGGACAGCCAGGGCTACACAGAGAAACCCTGTCTCGAAAAACCAAAAAAAAAAAAAAAAAAAAGTCTATTTATAAAGCAACCCAGGTGAGAAAACCAAGTTCCACAATCAAGAGAGGACAGCTTTTTGGGGAAAAAAGAAAACTAACAATGCCACATTGCACCTAGCACTTAAAAAAAAATGACTTATTTTTAACTATGTGTATGGGAAGCCATATGTATGTGAGTACAGGTGCCTGAGGAGGCCAGAAGAGGGTGTCAGAGTGCCTGAGACGTGAGCAGCACATGGTGGGTGCTAAGGATCAAACTGCAGGAGCAATGTGTGTTCTGAACCACTGAGCCATCTCTCCAGTCCTCTCAACCCTGAGCCATCTCTCCAGTC
>CAJQZJ010031795.1:1000356-1024270 GCA_907164525.1 Lophiomys imhausi | reverse complement strand
GCCATCTCTCCAGTCCTCTCAACCCTGAGCCATCTCTCCAGTCCTCTATTTTTCCTGTTGTGCTGGGAAGGAGACCCAGTGCAAGGCTCTTGCACTTGTTAGTTACATGTTCTACCATTGCGCTACACCCCAACCCTGGTTCTGAGACACACACACACACACACACACACACACACACACACACACACACATTTATTAACTTGAAACAGGGGCAGCCCAGGCTGATCTGGATTTCAGATCTCTTAGATTAGCCTCCAAGAACTGGAACTACAGGTATGTACTAGCTCTTCACAGATAATATGCCAAAAGGGGAAGGGGCAGTATCCTAGACAGGCACATAATATAGAACAAGAAGTAGCACTTATGGACACTTCTGAGACACATGAGAGATGTAAAACAGAAGCTATTTAGTGATTACTAACTCTGCCTTCACAACAAAACAAAGAATATGCATATGTACAAATATATGATGAGACAAAAGCTGGATGCCAAACACAAGAGTGGTTCCAACAATACCTATCACCCACATCCCAAATTCCAACCACTGTTAAGTCTTGACTACTTATTGACTAAAATTGGATGGATCCAATATGATAACTGGTACAATGCCTACATAATATTGCTGAGTTAATTCAGAAAGAGTCCCTCCCGTTTCAAAAATTCTTTAGGGGTTATCAGATAAAAACACTGCCTCTCTGGGACAGGTTACATAGTCCACCGCCACCCCAACTCTGTTGACATTTTGTTACATGCACTTCTTCCTCTATCCCTTATTCCAAACAAACAGCAACAATTAAAACACTTTCCTGATGGGTTGGCTGTTTTTTCCCTTTTGTTTTAAGAGAAATCAAAAGCTAAGAGGTAAGTAATTGTAAGCATCCCCCGGCTGGTGAAGAAACAGAAACTGCAGTGGAGGCTCTCCGGACCACTGACTGGCTATGAACTAGCAGCACAGCTGTCTGCCTGAGAGAAGCAGTGTGGAGACTCCAGAGGCCACCAGAGGGCAGCACACTCCTCTGTGCTGCTGTCAAGCTACAACAGAAACAAGCACCCTCCAGCCCCAGAGGGATGGCTTACTCCCAGCGCCCGTCATTGCCATACCTTCTTTTTATCCATAAGGGAGACTTACTGACCCAAATACAAAGCATTCATTCTTTAACAAATCCACTCATATGGACGGGGATGGGCTAATTAATTTTTTGCATTCAAAATAAAGTTTTTTTTTTTTTTTTTTTTTACTTTATGTGTGTGTTTCCAGTGAAGGCCACAAAAGGACACTGTATCCCTTAGAACTGGAATTACAGTCATGATGGTCCTAGGATCCAAATGTGGGTCCTTTGCAAGAACAACAAAGTGTTCTTAAGCACTGAGCCATCTTTCAGCCCCAAAATCATGTTTTTTTAAAGAAAGAATTTAAATATATGGGAGATATTAAAGACCTCATAGTAATAAAAAGGAATCCTGAGCAGTTAAGACACATGGCCAAGGACACACAGTTTGTGACAAGTCTCTGGAATTCTCACACTAACCTTAGAGGAGAAGACTAGTTAGACCCTGGAGCTGAGTGACACATGCAAATGGAAAATCCTCAAAAGAAGTCAGCTACTATTTTTTGGTAAATGTGGTGGTCTGAATGAGAAAGGCCCATAGGCTCATATATTTAAATGCTTAGGGAGTGACACTATTTGAAAGGATTAAAAGGATTAGAAAGTGTGGCCCTGCTGGAGGAAGAGAATCACTGGGGATGGGCTTTGAGGTTTCAAAAGTCCTTGCCAACCCCAGAGTTTTCTCTTTGCCTACGGATCAGGATGTAGGTCTCAGCTACTGCTCCAGTGTATGCCTGCACACCACCATGCTCCCTCCCATGATGATAATGGGCTAAACCCCTGATACTGTAAGCCAGCCCTACTTAAACATTTTTCTTTCATAATAGTTGCCTTGGTCAAGCTGGGTAGTGGACACATCTTTAATCCCAGCACTCGGGAGGCAGAGACAGGATCTCTATGAGTTTGAGGCCAGCCTGAGCTACAGAGCAAGTTCCAGGACAGCCAGGGCTACACAGAGAAACCCTGTCTCAAAATGCCCCCCCCCAAAAAAAAAAAGTTGACATGGTGTCTTTTCACAGCAACAGAACAGTGACAGAGTCAGATACTGCTTCATTGTCAGGGTTGACTGCTACTGTGATGAATTTAATTATTTTTTTTTTTACAGAGAGTCAGCACCAGGGGTTCAGGCAACCCCTGGTGTTATAAATTCAGTTAAGAATGTAAAACAAACTTGATGTGATTATGAAATCTATTGATGGAACCAAAAGAAACAACTATGAGCTTCAGCACAAACACCTAAGAAATAAAATCCTGAGCTGAGCATGGTGGCACACAGCTTTAATCCCAGCACTCAGGAGGCAGAGGCAGGTGGATCTCTGTGAGTTCAAGGCCAGCCTGGACTACAAAGTGAGTCCAGGACAGCAGGGGTAATTACAGAGAAACCCTGTCTCAAAAGACAAACAAACAAACAAAAAAAGATGGGTGGGACCTGAAAGCCTCCTCCCTTTAAACTAGCTTGCTCTCACAGGGTCCTATCCTCCACCCTGTGACAAAGAACTGCATCATAACTAGGGAATGCTTATAGTGAGAGGAAGTCTTCTTTTGTGACAAACCCCCTACTTGGTTCTCCAATATCAAGTAGCCAGACCTGAAATGATATACATACAAGTAACACTAATGGACTGAGCAGGTTTCATGTGCGTGTGCATGGGGTGTGTGTCTTCACAGAAAGACACCTCAATTCACAGCAAGTGTTATTATAGTTCTTAACAGACCAAGAATTACACTGTTTGGGTTAAAAACAGAAGAGAAAGGAGGAGTCCCATGAAAAACAAGAAGTGTTGCTTCTGTTCTGAGGACTGAGATCTGGTATGTGGTGAAAATCCTAAAACACAGTGGCAGAACTGTTACAGATGGATCAACTGAGGCTGGGTACCCAGGCAAAGAACAGGCCAACTACAGAGTAACAAGCTTGGGAGAAATTATTGAAGGAAAACTGAGAAGCTTCCAATCAATTATCCAATACCACGTACTTTGCCCTGAAAAAAAATATACAAGTAACATTATATGGCATGAGCAGGTCATACTTACATATTTAGAAATATGTACACATATAACAATTAATTAAAGAAATAGATGTCATGAATTTGAGAGAAAACAAGTGGGGAGTTAATGGGAAGGGAAAGGGGAAAATAATATAATTATATTTTAATTTCAAACAAAACCAACAACAAAAACCCTGCAAAAGAGATTAACTTTTTTTCCACAGCTCATGTTCTGTGCTGTGGAAAAAACAGCTCTGAAGACAGGAAGAATATCCACGGGGACCGAAAGTAAAACTGATGAGGTTCACTAAAAAACAGAAGATACCTCCAAACTCTTTTAAAAACAAAGCAAACAAACATACAAACAACCCAGCAACACATCAGTAACAACAAAAGAAGCACAGAAATTAAAGCCAAGGCCTTACTTTCCGGGATCTGGCATCTGTGTGCACAGCAGTCGCAGAGACTGGAAACTCCTCCGAATAGAATGGATGTTCGCCATTCCCATAAATACAACTTCACAGTTTGGATAATACTCTGGAGAGATAAAAAAAAAAACAAAAAACAAAAAAAACCCCACCCCACAAACACATTCTATGTAAGGATCACAACAGCAAATTTAAAAGTAGTAAAGCAAGTAGTATTCACACAATAGGGCCAGTTCAGAAAGGGCACCTGTAAGTTCATAAAATTAAATTATATTTAATAATACCTAATAACCTGTAACCTAGAAACACCTAATACCTAACAACACCTAAACAACCCTAACCCTAACCATCTTGAAAGGACAACAAGCCGTGGGTCTGTAGGACAACAAGTCAGCCTTCTGTCTGCAGGCACACCTCAAACAGCAGTCAGCAGTCTGGCTCTGGCATAGTTATGGCAGTCTCAGTTCAACCTAGGTTTGAGCTTCTTCCTCAAGCTCAGGGCCTAGTGTCGCTCACCGGCTTGTGCAGGCAGCCTGTTTCAACTGCTCAGCTTGAAGCCAGATTTAGTCAGCCAAGACTGTCCACAGACAACTCAGGCTGTGGTTTCAACTAGCTGAACCCCTCAGGGCAGGTTGTTATGCAGCAGGGCTTAGTCTGGTTTCCTGACTCTTCAAGGCCTATAGCGGGGTCCTTGACTTCCTCAGCAGGGCTCTGTCTCTGCGGGGCCCTCACAATCCATGGGCTCCTCAAGCCTCACTCACTCTTTAGCATACCTTAGTCTGCTCCCGCTGCCATCCCTCTTTGCAGCTTTCTCTCGGCCTGCTTCCTGTTTCCTCAGCAATTCGCAGTTTACTTATGTGCTGAGGCTTCTGACTGCTGATTCTTACTGCCTTAGGGCTGGTGAGGCCTAAGGGTTAGCAGATGGCATACATCGCTTCCCACCCCAACTTCTTTCTTGAGCCTCTCTCTCAAGGCTCAGGCATCTATCATTTGGGGCAGCTTCATATCTCTTCATCCAGGGGCCCTGTCTCTTGGGCTTACACAGGGCATGATTCTTAAGGTCTTTTGAGGTCTTGTGGGCTCTTTTGAGGTGACAGATGGCTCTTGGCCAAGCCCCTCCGCCAGGCGGGCAGTCTCTCTCACTCCCCCTCTTCCCCCTCCCCTCTCCCTCTGATTCTGCGGCTTTACAGTCATGCCAGTCAGCAAGGCACCATAGGCTTCACATTGCCTCAGTGCAATCCGGGCTCCACCCATTTCAGCTCCTCTCAAGTCAAGCCCTTTCTCTCAGTTTCCTGGGCTTTGAAAAAGTCCATATGCTGCCAGGTGCCAGGCTAATCTGCCTACCCCTTTTAAGAGTTCAGAAGCACTCCCACATATTCACTAAAGAAAACTAACTCCCATTATAGGCACCTTACTAGAATTCTGTATTTACTATCTCAGTTGGACCTCCACTTTTCTAAGTATGTGGGGAAGTGTGGCAGGAAGCTAGTGATTCAGATATGTACTCTGAAAGACAACAAGTGCTTTTAGAAGAACAGACAGAAAAACAGAGTCTCTAAAGCTGCACCAACAGACCTGTGGGGAAAGAACAGTTTTCCTATCACCTAAGGTTAGCAAACAGGAGGATGAGCTACACCTCACCCAAACCACACACATGTCAAGGATCCAAAGATGCCCTGGCTTTCTGAATGCAGAAGGAAGAATGTGCCTTGTCATTTAATTTTCAGTAAGCCTGGGTTGCGAGCGAGCCACACTGACAAGACCAGAGGTCATCACCACGCACTCACCTGGGCATTCACAGCCTCCTCCCTTGGCTCGGTTTGCCACAGCTGCTGCATAAGAGCGTGCGTCCAGGATCAAAAGTTTCCGTGGCTGCAGAGCTGAACTTTCTGCTCCTGAAGCATTTGACAGAGAAGAATCTGCAGACATCAACAAGGGGATAAAAACTAAGCAAACCAGCTCTCCTAGAATGGTGGAAAAGACTAGAACCAGAGGCATGTACTCCAGTAAAAACACAAGGTGAACTCAGCCCAACAAAGCCCCCAGCCAGACCCTGCTACAATGAATAGGCTTCAGTCTACACTCTGTTTTACCTTCTGATTAGAAACTGATAAGGATTTATTTTCCAAAACGAATTCCCACAGCACATGAAGACCCACATCAATTAACCGGTTACCCCCCATTTCCACCCCTGGCATTCATTCATAAAAGCTGGTATTTCTCTCCATAGACTGGACACAACCCAAGTCCTCATCACAAACGCTTCATTCTTGTCACGATGGCAAGGAAGACAACACCAGGCTCTTAAGACAAGCTTGAAACAAAAAGCCTTCTCTTGCTTTGTCAAGACCTGTCACTACTCAAAGAAGCCCAGTGAATTCTCTTATAAAAGTAACTTTATAGCCAGGTGTGATGTCACATGCCCCAAAAATCAGGAAGTAGAGGGAGGCGGTTCTCTGTGATGTCAAGGCCAGCCTGGTCTATATACAGTGAGTTTGAGGATAGAGATACCATCTCAAAAAAAACCAAAATAACATCTATCTTCTAAGTAAAAAACACTTTAAGAAAGGCTTCCCGGGTACTTTTAAAACCTGCTGCATGGGCCTATAGAGCACCTTACCAAACTCCACATCAGAAAGATCTCCTCCATTGGGAAAGTCTCGACAACTGGTCCTAGTGGAAACTTTGCTGACACTTGTCTGAGAGTCGGAAGCACAAGCTTTGGCCACTGACTGTACCAAATGTTCGTCATCAGCATTTCGCCAGCCCCACCAGCTAACCTCCGGTTGTCCGCAGCGGGCGATGACTGCTCCATTGCTCTGGTGCCTGTGTGGAGACAACAGACAGTAAGTGTACTATTTCAGGGCCCCCAATCTGATTATCTATACTCACATAAAAAGTATAGTAGTTGATTGTGAGCTCTAATGAATAGCCTGATGCTAGGTAGAAATTGAATTGGCACAAATCCTTGCAGTGTTAATAGGGACAAAAATAAATAATGAAACCTACATGATTTTCTCAATTGTCACCTCATCACAGTGCTCTCTGCAAAGTGACCAACAAATGATAAGTGAATATTCTTAGAGCAAATGAACTAACATTCACAATTTAGATATCCTAAATCTTTATTTTTGGGAATTTTTTAAAACTATGTATATTATACCAGTTCTACTATGAAATAATTAAATACAAATACATCATTTCTGATACTGAAGCCAACACATACGGAGGCTGAATGGGTAAAGCATGCACCTGAGCAAGCCTGGTACCCTGCACTCCATCCCTGACCTCATGTAAAAGTGGAAGGAGGAACTGACTCCACAAAGTTCTATTACATGGGTTTAATGGGTCCCACTGTTCCATGTTCAGGGTGGGCATCAGAATTTGCTTTCAATACGCTAAATAAACAAGCTGGTTACCTTTACAGGAATGTCACAAGAAATATGTCTCCCCAGGGCCTCAATATTTGAGTGCAATGGCTCCTGGTGTGACAGTATTTAACTAAGCCATTGTTCTGGCTCACGTTAGGCAGAGTCTAAAGTCTACAAACCAAAAAAAAAAAAAACATGGAGAATTTACATTACAAGACACGGTGTGACTTCCTAAAAATTTCACATGATTGTATAAGAGCAAAGAGGCCACTGACTTATAAAGCTAGCTCTCAAGAACATCCTCTATTCCAAACACCACTTAAAGGCATGGGAGAGTCAAGAGTCCTCATTAACAGGCCACAGTTCTTCTGTGAGGTGAGAATTATCCTTTCCACTCTCTTCATCAGAAGCAGACTGGAGTCAATTAGGGTGTCACAGTCAGGTCGGTGACTCCAGAACCTACACTCTGTCTCTATGTCACCCACAGTCAGGTCGGTGACTGCAGAACCTACATTCTGTCTCTATGTCACCCAGTCAAATCGGTGACTGCAGAACCTACACTCTGTCTCTATGTCAACCACAGTCAGGTCGGTGACGGCAGAACCTACACTCTGTCTCTATGTCACCCACAGTCAGGTCGGTGACTGCAGAACCTACACTCTGTCTCTATGTCACCCACAGTCAGGTCGGTGACTGCAGAACCTACACTCTGTCTCTATGTCACCCACAGTCAGGTCGGTGATGGCAGAACCTATACTCTGTCTCTATGTCACCCACAGTAAGGTTGGTGACAGCAGAACCTACACTCTGTCTCTATGTCACCCACAGTCAGGTTGGTGACTGCAGAACCTACACTCTGTCTCTATGTCACCCACAGTCAGGTCGGTGACTGCAGAACCTACACTCTGTCTCTATGTCACTCAGTCAAATTGGTGACGGCAGAACCTACACTCTGTCTCTATGTCACCCACAGTCAGGTCGGTGACTCCAGAACCTACACTCTGTCTCTATGTCACCCACAGTCAGGTCGGTGACAGCAGAACCTACACTCTGTCTCTATGTCACCCACAGTCAGGTTGGTGACGGCAGAACCTACACTCTGTCTCTATGTCACCCACAGTCAGGTCGGTGACTGCAGAACCTACACTCTGTCTCTATGTCACCCACAGTCAGGTCGGTGACTCCAGAACCTACACCCTGTCTCTATGTCACCTGCCCCTTTCCTAAACATGCACTCCTTGGCACTCTTTATTAGTAGCTATTCCCTTAAAGCTAAAATCCCTCTCTCAGGGAAGAAGAAGGTTTGTAAGAAGCTCAAGAAAGGGGGCTGCAAAGATGGCTCAGGGGTTAAGAGCACTGGCTGCTCTTCCAGAGGTCCTGAGTTCAATTCCCACAACCACATGGTGGCTCACAACCATCCACAATGTGATCTGATGCCCTCTTCTGGCCTGCAGGTGTGCATACAGATAGAGCACTCATACACATAAAACAATAAATAAATAAATCTTAAAAAAAAAAAAGAGGAAGAAGCTCATGACACAAGAATATGCACCTCTCCAAGGGTGTAAGGGCAGCAAACATTTGCTCAGAAAGAAAATTCTAGTACAGTGGCCTGCAGTTCTCTAGGGAATGCCAGCAGTGTGGCTTTCATGAGTCACCACTCTGGGAGTTTTTAGTGATGGAGCTATGTCTGAGTCTTCTACATTCTTCTAAATCCTCCCTCACCCATGCTCTTATAAGCAACCTTAAAAGCTCCAACTGGTCAGCAAGCTAGACTCAGGTGGAACCATTTCTTAGGTCAGTAGTTGGTGTCCTATCTGGGATTAATAGAAGTTTGTTCAGTCTTCCCAGGACAAGTCACACAACAGCTCTCAGGTCTTGCATCTCTGAAATTTCCTATCCAGCCCTGGCTGTTTCTAATTCTATCGCAAAACAAGAGTCCTTCCACATGTAAAAGTGACAACCACGAACACCATTAAAGTTCATTCAGCTTTATTCTAAATCTCAATCTTTCGACATCTGAAGTTAAATGCACTGAGTACAAGAAAGACTTATCTTCAGCACTTTCTTTCTTTCTTTCTTTTTTTGAGACAGGGTTTCTCTGTGTAATATAACCCTGGTTGTCCTGGACTTGTTTTGTAGACTAGGCTGGCCTTCAACTCACAGAGATCCACCTGCCTCTGCCTCCTGAATGCTGGGATTAAAGTCCATCTTTTTTTTTTTTAAAGCCAAGGGGCTGGAGAGATGGTTCATCAGTTAAGAGCACTGGCTGTTCTTCCAAAGGACCCACATGGCAGTTCACAGCTGTCTGTAAGAGTCGGGCATAGTGGCGCACACTTTTAATCCCAGCACTCGGGAGGCAGAGGCAGGTGGATCTCTGTCAGTTCAAGGCCAGCCTGGTCTACAGAGTGAGTTCCAGGATAGCAAGGGCTCTATAGAGAAAACTGTCCTGATAAAAACCAAAATAAAATTAAATTAAAAATTAAAAAAGACAAGATCTCCCTGTGTAGTAGCCCTATCAAGCCTGAAGTCCTCAGGTAGAGCAGGCTAATCTTAAGTCCCTCAGATCCACCTGTCTCTGTCTCCTGAGTGCTGGGATTAAAATGTACATTGCCACAGGTGGCCCAGACACTTTTCTATGAAAATGTTCTCATCAAGGCTCTCTCACATCACTGTTGGTTTTCAGGACACAGCGAGTGCTGGTGTTTTTCTCTCTGTCCACAGCTTCAGCAACAAGGAGGCATGGAGCTGCTAGAGGCTGTCTCTGAACTCAACCCTACCCTGCACTTGCCAGGTTAGCAGCTGTAGAGACAGCCACCTACATGCAGTGGGGCATTAGCACCAGGGGCAGGCCTGGCCTACTTACCTATAGATGACAGCAGGGATGCGCTTCCATGATCTGAAGCCTGCAACACTTTCTAGCTCTTTGTCAGTGATCCAAGCAGGTACTATGAGCTCTTGTGGATAACTGCCACATAATCTGTTGGCAAGAAGAGAATGCTGGTGAGAAGAAAGGAGAAAGAGAAGGGGATAAGATGGGAGACTGAGAGATTCAAAGGGATACTACATGAGCCAGCCCAGGGACACTATTCCTGCCATCACAAAGCCAGTTAAAAAGGTAATGAGGGTGCCTAGCATGCATTCATTCTCTAGCATA
This sequence comes from Lophiomys imhausi, assembly GCA_907164525.1. NCBI lineage: Eukaryota > Metazoa > Chordata > Mammalia > Rodentia > Muridae > Lophiomys > Lophiomys imhausi. The sequence continues at coordinate 1,014,223 of CAJQZJ010031795.1, read as the reverse complement.
GGAGTAAAATGGCAGGAGAGAAACGGAGGGGCATTACTTGAGGTTTTGGTCTCCTTAACAGACTGGGCAGCCATAATGGTTGCTTGTATTATACACATCATCTTTGCTGGTTCAACCTGATGCTGCCTTTCGGAAATCTGACAATCTAATAATGAAACAATAAAGTTGAGGGACATTCTCATTCTCCATGATAATTCTCTATTGTAAATATGTCATTTTTAAGTACTGGAATTGCCAGTTCAATTACAGAAAGAAGCATCTATGTCACCTCTCTTAGCTTCAGTCTCCCAGGCTCTTGTTAAAGGAAGCATGGAAAAGACAATACCCCCCATTTGAGATCTCCAGAGACCTCTTTAGTTTAACTTACTCTCTCTGATTTGAACCAGGACGTCCTAATTAAAAGTAACAAGTGCAGTCAGGAGTTATACAAATACAATACACAGTAATAATCCCAGTGAGCCAAATTAGTAATGTGAACAAACTATTAATCATAATTTTTATAAAATAACACTAAAGAAGAAATTATACACTATGTTTTCTGCCTCTCACTCTCTCATTTTAAAACAAAAGGTGGTATGTATTCTAGTCAAGCTGGTAACCTGGGACACTACTTATGACAACTTTTATTTACAGGAAAACATCTTCCTTTTTAACAGTGAAAGCAGTATGAAATTTAATCCTAAAATTCAGAACATCTGTGTGGGCTAGTTTTTCTGTCAACCTGACACAAGCTACAGTCATGTGAGAAGAAGGAAACTTAAGAAAACTCCTCTACAGATTGGCCTGTAGGTATTCTCTTGACTGAAGACTGATGTGGGAGGACAGGTGGTCTTGGATGGCATACAAAGCAGGCTGAGCAGGCAGTACTTATCCATGGCCTGTACTTCTGTTCTTGTCCCGAGGTTCCCATCCTGAGTTCCTGCCCTGACTTCCTTTGGTGATGGTAATGTGGAAGTATAAGCAAAATAAACCCTTTCCTTTGGAAGCTGCTCCCTGGTCGTGGTGCTTTATTTCAGCATCAGAAACCCTGAGATTCCACCACCTCTACCACCATGCCTTACTCTATGCATTACAAAGAGACTTAGGACTTAAGGGTTTTGACCACTCTACACTACATTTCTTCCCTCTTCTCAATTTCCAGAAGATAAAGAATCAAAAGTTTAAAAGTCACTGAACCAGGAAGATGGTTGTGATTGAGAATAGCTACAAAAACTTCTTAACACCCATTCAAACTCTTAAAAATGACCTATGACTGACCATGGCAACTACTCTAGCCACATGTCTTGCTCTTTTTGTTTTCTTTTATGTTCAAGACTGGACCTAACTCTCATTGCTTAGCAGGAGGAGGATGACTGCCCCCGTCCTGGAGGCAGACTTGCTCTGTGACCTGGTGACTTTGTGCTCACTGTCAAGCAAACACCACACCTGCTCTACTCAGTGCTCTGCTCACTGTGGTCAACAGTTCCAGTGTAGGGAAAGAAGGATCCACTCAGCAAGCCTATGTAGTTTCATATTTTCTATGGCTTTTTCTCTTCTCCAACTTGCCTCTGAGAACAGCTCCATGTGAAGCCCCTGTGTCTTTGTAACCCCTGGGTTCTTAACTTCTTGGCTAGTCCTCATGTGAAGAGTTGCAATAAGTGGTAGATTTTCCAGTGAAAAGTTGCCAACCACAAATAGACCAAGAAAGTGGGTATTATAATTTGAGGGAACTGGAAAGATCAAAGGATGGTTAGTGCTGCAAAGAAACTTACGAGGAGGATATATTCATTTCAATCTCCTGAGCAATGTTGCTTCACGAAAACTTAGACTGCCAGAGCCATGGCATTTAGCTATCTTTCTCTCACCAAACACATATGTTTTAAGGAAATGGGTAATGAGTGAACATGTAATAGCATTATTTAACAGTTACTGGTTACATGATCAAAGCTATGAAAATCTGTCATTATGCCAGGCCTGTGGTGGCACAGGCCTGTAATCCCAGCACTCGGGAGGCAGAGGCAGATCTGTGAGTTCAATTCTAGGCTGGACTACAGAGTGAGTTCCAGGACAGCCAGAGCTACACAGAGAAACCCTGTCTCAAAAAAACCTGAAGAAAAAAAAAAAGAAAGAAAAATTGTCATTAAGATTAGTAATGAGAGCTGGGCATGGTGGTGCATGCCTTTAATCCCAGCACTCGGGAAGCAGAGGCAGTCGGATCTCTGTGAGTTCAAGGCCAGCCTGGTCTACAGAGTGAGTTTCAGGACAGCCAGGGCTACACAGAGAAACCTTGTCTCAAAACAAAAAAAAAAAAGATTCTCAGTGAGGCACTGGGGCTGTTGTTACTCAATAGGGAAAGTGCTTGCTATGCTATCATGAGTTCAGATCCCCAGGGCCATGTGAAAAGCTGGGTGTGGTACATATGCCTGCAATCCTAGCATTGGGGAGGGGAGACCGGAGCTCCTTAGAGCTTGTTGGCCAGCTAGTCTTGATGAACTGGCACCCCACAGTCAGTGAGAGGTCCTGTCACAAATATAAAGTGACAAGTGATAAAGGAAGATACCCAACACTGGCTACCTGCTAGCCTCTGCCCTTACCTGCCCGAGTGCGTGAACACGCACACATAAGCAAGCACGTGTTTGTCCTTCTCAAGTACAGATTCTATTTTTCTAACATAATGATAAAGTGCTGATGAAAACACACTGCTGCCCATGATAAACATAATATCATCTAGACATGCATGTGGCAGGAAGAAAGGAGGCCTGTAGGTTAAAGGAAGAGTTCAAGAACTTATTAAGCAAGGATCATTTTCCACTCCAGAAATATTGAACAAAAGGTTCAAGAAGAATGCTGAAGAGCATGAACTTAGAGTCAATAAATAAAATTCTATTTCAAAGTACCTAGTTTTAATGTTCTGGCACCTGAGAACAGGGCTTCTCAGTTAAAGGTACTGGCTGTGACACGGTCTATAAGTACCCACGTGACTCACTTGTATTTCTCATTGATGTTGGAAATCCTCCAGGCATTGTTCATATCAAAACCCATCCGCTCCACTTCATTCTTAAACCTTGATGTTACATGCTCCCCTAGGGACAGACACAAACAGCAGAAACAAAGAAATAAATACCATTTTGCAAAATGGAAAACAAAACCACCACTATCTTTGCTCTACTCTATTAAATTGTTTTAAAGGTAGGAATATATAAATAAATTAAAAATATTTAGCTTTAGTTGAAAAAATGGGCAGGTTAAGACTATAGAAAGAAAAGAGGACTAGCTCAGATCAAGAATTACGTCGACTTAGCCACAGCATGCCTTTTATCCCACCATTCAGGAGACAGAGGCAGGTGTATCTTTATTGAGTTCAAGGCCAGCCAGGGCTGTGTAGTAAGACCCTGTCTGGAGGAGGGGGGAGGTATATTACTTAGACTCTCTCTGAGTATGGCCTTGCTCATTCGCTGCACTCATGTTTTCAGAGGGTAAACAGTCAGGGGGTATGACACATCTATCTAGCACAAAGTCCAGGTTCTTTTTTATAACCACGCAGATAATTTTTTTCCTTTCACACTCAGACACTACAGTCACAACCTCAACAGGGGTTACTTAGGCATTCCTAGTTCACATCAAGTGAGATAACTGTGCCAGCTCAGCTCAGGTCAAACTGCAAATAGGACAAGAAATGCCTTCTGGTTTTCAGGGACTACAAGCAACCAGGCAAGGGTTACAGAACCCTAACTGCCAGTTATCAGAAATCCCAGTAAACATCCCATTACTAAAAGAAACTCTAGGCATCTAAGAGAACACATCCCTTTCCCCTCGCTGTAACCTGGTCACGTCTCTCTTAAATGTGGTCCTTTCTCCCTAAGACCATAACAAAGGTAGAGTCTGACCTAAATCTAAAGTGCTTTCCTCCTTAAAGAAGTGCATGGTTCTAGAGCACTAACTTACTAAACAAAAGCACCCAACAGGTTCCTGATGTGTGCAACTCGTGTTGCAAACTGTAAAACAAATGCTAGCAGGGCTACAATAAAGCACAACAAACAGAAGCACACAACAGGCTGCCTTGGAGAGAAGGATAAACTTTGGTTCTCCCTGGAGGATGAGCTTCAGAGCACAAAAACACCAACTGTTTGGATGAAGACCAATCCTATAAAACTATGTCCCATTTAAACAGCTTTTCTTGAGTGCAAGCTAAGTATCACAAACTTCCAGAAGAAGAGCTCTAGAAAGAAAATGTTCAGAGAGGCAGGAGAAATTAACAGTTAAATCCTGTCCATTTGGAAAAGTTTTGGAAGCAATGTAGCAGGCTCCCAAATAAGATAAAAAGCTATCTGAACTGAGGTGCCATCTGTTGACAAATTATAAGGACTATTGCCTTACAAAGACAAAACAGGGAGCCTTTCATTTAAGAGATAAAGCTGGAAAACTGTGGCAACTTTCAAGTTTGTTAAAAGAAGATATCCCATGGGTCTGCAGAGATGGCTCACAGGTTAAGAGCAATGGCAGCTCTTCCAGAGGACCCAGGTTTAATTCCCTGAACCGACATGGTGGCTAACAACTGTTTATAATGGTATTCAATATCATTCAAACAAACACCCATACACATATATATTCACACATATATTCAAACAAAGCACCCATATACATAAATAAATCTTTAAAAGAGAAAGATGTTGTTCCTTCTTCCTGATATACTTTCAAGTTTTAGAAAAGTAGAACACATTTTTATTAACGGTCTTTTATATTAACACCTTGATTTTAGGATAAACAGATATCCTAAAAGGATCTTGTGATTTAAAAAAATAACCACTGGCATCTGGGTACCATCTTGTAGACAATCTATTGTTTCAAACTGGGATATGCTGGAGACCTGGAACAGGCAACAGCCATAGGGTAGGGAGCCTGTTTAACTTGCCACAGCCAGGTGGACAGATGTTTTGAGTGGCAGTTTGTGGCCAGGAGCAGATCTCTTAACTGACAATAACTGGAGTGTTTGATGGCCCTGAGCTCAAGGTCAGTAGGCAGATCAGGCTCTTGGGTATTTTCTCCGCTGTACACTAGGGTCTGAAAATGCTAAAGCTCCATGATCAATACTCAGGGACTTAGAAAGCATGAAAACAGGTCTTTCACCCATGCAGGTATCAGTGCTGGGGATGCTTTTCCCACTCTCCACTTGGGATACCCTCTCTAGATAAGAGCCCAAGGAGAGTGGATGGGAGAATCTGTCTAGTCCACCAACTAAAAAGGTAAATGTGGCCACCAGAAGCCTCTGGTACACAAAGAAGGGAAGCTACCCAAGTAAAGAAATGTGCGGCAGACATTAGATACTCATATCTAATACAGGCTCAAAAATCAACATAACCCTGAAAGATAAGATTCTACAGGTATAGCTGACCTTCTCTCTTCTTCAACATGCATATAACTGGCAGTCTGCCATCTGAAGCTGCTTTTTTTCCTCTTTCTTTCCCCCATTTCCTTTTTTTTCTAAATTTATTTTATTTTTTAATTTTATGTACATTGGTGTTTTGACTGTATGTATGTCTGTGTGAGGGCATTGGATTCCCTGGAACAGAAGTTACAGACAGTTGTGAGCTACCATGTGGGTGCTGGGAATTGAACCTGTGTCTTCTGGAAGACCAGTCACTGCTCTTAACTGCTGAGCCACCTCTCCAGCCTCCTCCAGTTCCTTTATACTACATTTATAGTACTATTTTCACTATGGCACTTTAAAAAAGTTTTTTTTAATTTGCTTTAAAAATATGTATGGATGTTTTGTCTGCATGCATGCAAGGCATCACTTACATGCCTGGTGCCCATGGAGTCCAGAAGAAGGCATAGAATCCCCTCGAACTAGAGCCACAAATGGTTGTGAGCTGCCATGTGGGTGCTGGGAATTGAACCTGTGTCTTCTGGAAGAGCAGCCAATTCTCTTAACTGCTGAACCATCCCTGTAGCTTCAACTTCTATATCATTAATTCTTATTCTTCATAAGTCAATCTAGCATAGTATTTCCTTTCCTTCCTTTATTTTTCCTCTTATATTTCTCATTAATTTTCTTCCTATGATACTTTTAATAGTACTTTGACTTCATTTTAATGATTTCTGGATATGGGTGTCAAACACAGCCTAGGTTGACTGGAAAGCTGATTCTCCTACCTCTGCCTCCTCAGCATTAGAATTACAAGCATGCTCCCCGTGCCCAGCTATCTTAGCAGCTTTTAATTTAAGAACAAACAAAAAACCTCACGTTTTATTTTTTATTATGCATTTGTTCTCACTATTGTTTTGTGTATAAAGGCAGGCTCAGGGCACGAATGTGAGAGTAGAAGACAACTTGTGGGGATCAGTTCTCTTCTCCCATCTTGAGATCTGGGGATCAAACTCAGATCATAAGCAGCAAGCATTTGTACTTGGCTGAGCTACCTCATTGGCTAATGTTTTAAATTTTACTCTTGTTTTTACATTTATCTAATTAAAATTTTTTAGATCTTATTTGTGTGTGTGTGTGTGTGTGTGTGTGTGTGTGTGTGTGTATGTGTGTGTGTGTGTGTGTGTGTACACCATTACTTGCCTGGTATCCTCAGAAGACACAAGAAAGAGTCAAGATTTTCTGGGTTTAGAGTTACAGAGGACTATGAGCCACTATGTAGGTGCTGGGAACCAAGCCTGGGTCTTCTGCAAGAACAACAAGTGCTTTAAACTTAAACCACTGAGTCATCTATCCACCCCCTTTATTCATCTAATTTTTTAAAAGTCTCACAAATAGTATATGTCTTTTGTTTTACTTTTTTCCTAGATCTCTTATTTTCTGTCCCCTGCCCTAACCTCTTGTCTTTCTCTATACTCAGCCTTTAGCCGCCTGTCCCCTTCATCTCAACCACTCATGGGCTCAGTCTGCCCTGGGCAGTTTTAACCTCACAACACAGGCTCCATTACTTTTGTCATGTGCTGTCCCACAGTCATTGCTAATGTAGGAGTGTGCTTTGATTTGGGTCAAGTGGATATCTCTATCTTGTGTGGTTTGACACTGACATTCCAAAGCTTATTTTCTCCTTTCTTAGTGGGAGTAAGACCCCAAGATTAAGCTTCTCACTAAGAAAACCTACAAATAAAACCAGAAGGAACACCCAAATCATCAGATTCACAAATCACAAACTAGGAACAGAAGAAACATGAAAGGACAGAGTATTGTAACTCCTCAACTACTGAATTCAAAGATACTGCCAGATGAAAATTCCAAGCAGCCTCAAAGAATATGCAACTAGCAGATGAATGAAGTCCAAAAGCTAAAGAGGAAATCAACAAGGAATATAGACAAAGTTAGGAAAGTGGATGAAAAAAATCAGCAAGACGGATGATAAAACAACATGGAAGAAAAATTCATCAAGATTATTATTTTAGAAAAACAATGTTGGAAATGAAGAACTTAGTGAGTCAGATTTAAAAAAACAAAAACAGTAGAAAGCATTAGCAAGAGACCAACCATGCAGAAGACTCTCAGGGACAGAGGGCAAGGTCAAGAAAGACCACATTAAAGCATAAATAAAAATACCCAGGCATGGAGGTGCACACTTAACCCTAGTACTCAAGAAGCAAAAGCAGATAGATCTCTAAGTCAGCCTAGTCTACAAAGAGTTCCAGGTGAGCCAGAGCTAGATAGTGACACCCTGTCTCAAGAACAAATATAAACATTGCCTGATAAACACAGATGCAATCAAACAACATCTACAGGACAGAGGAAGTGGAGATTAAAAGCTAAAGAGAGATGGCTTAGCAGTTAAGGATGCTTGCTGCTCAAACGGGAGGACTAGAGTTCAGATCCCACATCTGTGACCTGAGCACCCAGGGGCACAGAGACATTGCTCATTGGCTACCAGCATAACTAAAACTATAAGCCCGGTGCTCACCTTGCCTGAGAAAGGCATCCGAATGTATGCACTGGTGAATGCACTATACTCACTCAGAAGCACACACAGTCAATCAATCAATACTAAAGGTATAGAATATGTTCAATAAGATAGTAACAAAAATTCCCAAAATCTAGAGAAAGATCATTCAAATACAACAGGTATTCAAAATATCAGACAGACATTCCCAGAGAACTTCTATAACACATATTAGAGTCAAATGTCAAAAATGCAAAGAAATAATATTATAAACTGTTAAGAGAAAAACACCAACTCACCTAACATCGGCAAACACACCAGAATAACCTGAGATTCCTCATCAGTAATCCTAAAAGCAGGTAAGCACCATATGATTTATTTCAGGTCCTTAAAGTAAATAACTGTTAACCAAGATTGCTGTATCTGGCAAAGGTATCTTTTAAAACTTAAAACATATAAATAATTTCAAAACAAGCATGAAGTAAAGCAGTTGATGACTACCCAGCTAGCACTGCAAGAGATAATTAAAAGAACACTATTCAGAAGGAGAAAAAGGACAGTCTCAATCACAAGTGCATAGGGAAGAATAAGGTTCATGAGAATAGATGAACACTAGAGAGCTAGAGAGGAATTTATCATGTCTGACACAGTGAAGCAGCAAACCACTACAATTAACAGGAGAGAAGGACCAAATAATAACCACACAACCAGGAAAAAAACTACAGTAACTAGTAAACACCTCTCAATAATAACTTTAACTGTAATGACTTTGATTTACCAATAAAAAGATCCAAGACTGGCTGACTGGACAGCTTACAAGATTCAACTATCTGTTGTCTCCAAGAAACAGATTTCATTGGCAAACTCACAGATGGAGAATCACAGGATGGAAGCCTATATAAGGAAAAACAGAGCCAGGCATGGTGGTGCACGCCTGTAATCCTAGCACTCAGGAGGCAGAGGCAGGTGGATCTCTGTGAGTTCAAGGCCAGCCTGGTCTACAGAGTGAGTTCCAGGACAGCTAGGGGTACACAGAGAAACCCTGTCTTGAAAAACAAAACAAAACCCAGAAGCCCCAAACAAGTTGTTCATGCTATTCTCATATCTGATAAAGCAGAATTAATATAGAGAACAATTCATCAAGAAGACATAACAGTTGTAAGTACACATGCACCAAGTGTTGAAGTTTGCAATCTCATAAAATAAATGTCAATGAACACAAAAGCTCTGTTCAATAAACTCTGAGACAGTAATTGTGGGTGACTTCGAAACCCACTCTCATCTTTAGACGTGTCATCCAAATACAACTCCACAACAAAACAGTTAAATTACACCATAGACCAAATGAATACAACAGACTTCTACAAAATATACAGAATGTACATAATTTCTGACAGTAGTCCCTGGAACCACCTCTGAAACACAGCAGCACGTCAATACTAAAATCAATACTTTACCCACTCACTACATGCTCCCATATTTCACAGGCCTGTAGAAAGGTAGAGGACATTGGATAACTGTACTGGTACCCAAAGAATACTATACATCATCGGGAAGGAAAGAACCTGAGGGAAGACAACTATCTTAGAAATATCCTAAAAAGCCAGCTCAAATCCAAAATAAACTAAAATTACCAAGGGAATGGAGAAGTTTTCTTCAAAATCAAAACAACCACAAATAGTTTGTTACAAAAGAACAAAATAGAGGCAAGCAAGCCTTACTGGCAAAAGGCAGGCAACTGCAAGCCAGAGAATGCCTCTTAGATTTAAGTTTCACAAACAAGAAGACTTAAAGGAGTCACTTCTAAGTTTATTATTCTAGATGATAGAAATTAAAACTGAAATAACATGCAATGGTTAAAAACTTAGCAAATGTAGGTAAGATTCCTATATTTCATTGTCTGTACTTTACAATTAAAAAAAAAAAAAAAACTTTAGAATGCTGTCCAAAAAGGACAAAACCTGGAAGCAGGTAAGTCGACAGCCTAGCTCTGCCAAGACAGGGTAGGTAAGTCCTTCATAACCCCTGCTCTACAATCAATGTCTGTCAGAGAAGCGGGGCCAAACGACTGAAGAGCGATGCTGTAATGTATGGAGAGAAAATGGGAACTGTCCAGGCAGCCACTGGTATGTCATTTCTTAGTTTGGGAAGCTGCAGGCTCTGTACTTCCTATAAAATCAGATATATTTATCCCTCTCAGGTCTCTGAGGTGATTGAAGAACACATAGCTAGAGTCTCATAATTAAATTTTGAGTTGTTTAGGAGTCAAGAGAGTGTTATACATCTAAGAAGATACTTTTAAAATTGTGTTGCAATTAGTATGAATGTTGAGTCAGATATAGAACTTTAAACTCATGGAGATGTTTAGATAGTAGAATGTTAAAGTCAGGAACCAAATACATATGGACTGGTCATTGGGAATGTACATTAAGCCATATAACCCTCATAACTGTGGCCTAATTACCTCTGTTGTACTGTATTGTATTTATTATTATAAGAGAAAGAGCCATTTGTTGGACTGAAAGGGGAAACTGTAGGGGGAAATAAGATATACCTTAAACTTAAAAGAAAAAAAAAAGGGAAGAGGATGGGGGGTTGAGGGTGGGAGGGTGGGACTGGAGGGGGAATAGGGAGGGGACTGCGATTGAGATGTAACTTGAAGAAATAAAAAATAAAGGACAACCTTTGTGAAATTCAAAAAAAAAAAAAAAACTTTAAAAGAGCCACATTTTTTTGTTTGTTTTGATTTGACACTGGCCAGCCTAGAACTTGCTATGTTCCAGGCTGGCCTTGAACTCACAGAAATCTGCCTGCTTCCTAAGTGTTGGTATTAAAGATATGCATCACTACATCCAGCAAAACCACAAATATTTTAATTAGTTCAAAACATGCTGACAGAGGCTGGGGATATGTTTCAGTAAAGGGCTTGCTGAGCAAGGATGAGGACCTGAGTTTGGATCCCTACCTAGTATTGGTGTAAAAAAAAAGCAAGGCATGGTGGCACAGGCCTATAATCCTAGTCCTGGAGAGGCGACGAAGGCAGGAGTGCTGACGCTTGGTGGTCAATTTAATCTAGTTGCATTGGTGAGCTTTGCACTGTCTTAAAAAAGTGGTGGGTAGCCATATACACCCAACACCAACCTCCGATCTCCATACATCTGTGTATCTGCCATTCCCCCAACCCCCACACACAAAATGGTTGACAATGCAAATAACTGCCTTATCATACACAAGATCCAGGGTTCAATCTTAGCACATAACACATCTCTCCCCTCTCTCCCTTCCCCCACCCCCACACATCATTTTAATAAAAGATCAGAGAGAAAGTAAAAGAACAAGGTGAGAAATTAACCCTTATAAGTGTCCAAAGCCTACTCAAATACTATTTTAACATGAAACATTAACAAACCAAACACATACACGAAATTCACCATTTCCTTCCATTAAGGTTCCACAATCCCCACAAGCCTTCTTATACTCATTTTAGGCTTAGGATACTAAAGTATTACTAAACCTAGAATAACGGAAACATGCTAGATGCTTCAAAACAGAGAGACAGAAGACATGAACCCTGTAGGCCCTCCTCACTCATGACGAGGGCCTTCAGGCAAAACTCTGTCAGAAGTCTGGCCTACCTGGTCTGCACAAGTCTCCATGTTGCTCCTTTTCACTGGCATAGACCTCCATGCACCAAGCATGGTATGCAAATGAGAAGAGGTCCTCTATTTTACCAGGAGGTCGGATCGCACTGTTCAATCTCTTAAGCCAATCTTGACATTGCTCAAAGGTTGGGAACTGACACCTTCGCAAAGCAAAACAGGCATGAATGTAACCAGATGATTATGAGAATGAAGTCTAAGAAAAGCCGCCACTTCAAGAATGGAACCCTGGGTGAAGAAAGTATCAGAGACTCATTCAAGACTACTTACAAGAGACTCAGGCACAACACATTTTAGCCAGTAATGAAAGAAAAAAAAAAAGGAAGTTGGATATGTGGAAAATCAATTATTTTAACTTAATGAATCTCTTCTGAAAGTGATTAGTGGTGATTATCAAAGTAAAGTATTAGTTTGTCTCTTTTATGGTCAGGTCTCACTCTACTCTTTTTTTTTTTCTTTTTGGTTTTTGGAGAACAGGGTTTTTCTGTGTAGCCTTGATTTCTGGACTCCCTTTGTAGACCAGGCTGGCCTTGAACACACAGAGATTCACCTGCCTCTGCCTCCTGAATGCTGGGATTAAAGGCATGTGCCACCATGCCTGTCAATTAGATAGCTGTGAACTGCCATGTGGGTGCTGGGATTTGAACCCGGGTCCTTTGGAAGAGCAGCCAGTGTTCTTAACTGCTAAGCCACCTCTCCAGCCCTCACCCTACTTTTTTCAGGTAGTTTCACAGTTATCTCTCTCAAGAAATATGCTCAGAAAAGTCCTTTTTGTTTTGTTATGACATAATAGGCCAACCAAAGAAATAGATCACAATATTATCCATAGTCACTTGGGGGATGGTTTTAAAAGGTGTCTACTTATCAATCAGGGCAATCAGATATAAAATAAGGCAGAAGACACACAAACATTCAGCTGCAACCACATGGAGAACAGAACAGTTCAATTATCAACAGCAATTTTCAGTATATACAATTAAAGGGTTAAAATACTACAAGATGATTTTTGGAGGACTTATGTAATTTGTATTTTTAAACGTGATGCTAAAAACTGAAACTAAGCAAACTTTTAAATCTAAGTGGCTGCCAGCTGTCTATCGAAAGTAAGATGGGTGTGGTAGTTCATTCCTGCAATCCCAGGATTTAGAAAGCTGAAGCAGGGGTATTGCAACAAGTCGCAAGGAACCTTGGGTGCTCATACAGTTTCAGGAAGACAAATGAGAACAATAGCCTGAAAAACTTGCTCAATGTTTGTCTTAACATGGAGATCACTAAAGCCTTCCTTCATCCCAGTCAGTGTGGTTCATCAACATGACAATATAGTGTTTACTGGTACCCTAAACAGATCAACGTAGTAAAGTACAAATGTCAAGAATTGAACATATCTAGAATTACTAAATTAAAAATACATTTCAGGCATCATTTTGCAACCATCAGAATTAAAATTAGCCGGGCGGTGGTGGCGCACGCCTTTAATCCCAGCACTTGGGAGGCAGAGGCAGGCGGATCTTTGCGAGTTCGAGGCCAGCCTGGTCTACAAAGCGAGTCCAGGACAGCCAGAGCTGTTAAACAGAGAAACCCTGTCTTGAAAAACCAAAAAAAAAAGAATTAAAATTAGATTTGATAAAATCATGAATGAATGCAAGGCTAAACTTAGAGAAATTTTGGTTAGAAACAAGACACCTGTATCTATTCAAAACGTTTCCCATAGATTGTCTATTACTTACAAGAAAGAAAATGTAGAAATTATACAGAAATTGGGTAGCACTTTGACTAGACTAATCAAAACTCATCAATAGGGGACAAGTGGATTCTTGTGGATTGACTGTCTCTGGATATAACACCATATCTTGAAAAGGAGTGTGTGTGTGTGTGTGTGAGTGTGTTCCAGTTGGGAGGCACATAACTTCAAATTAATCTTGAAGAAACTCTAAACAAGCATAAGATGAGAAATAATCTATTAAAACAGAAAACTATATTATTCAAAATGTCACTGTCATAAAAGACAAAGAAAGGCTACATAAACACTCCAGATTAAAGAAGATTACAGTCACGGCTGTAAATGCATTGTGTGACTCTGAATAGATTCTTTACGGAATGTGTTGAATGAAAAGCAATGAGGAAGAATGCTATAAAGGACATCACTAGAGCAGGGACAATAGACGTGACAGAAGTATTATCATAGTAAAAGTGTGAAACTGACAAGAAGGTAGTATTATATAAGAAAACATTCTACTGTTAGGAAAGCACACTTAAAGAATTTAAGGTTGAAGACCCAAATGGTGTCTCTCTCACACCACACACACACACACACACACACACACACACACACACACACACACACAC
>CAJQZJ010031795.1:962836-1000256 GCA_907164525.1 Lophiomys imhausi | reverse complement strand
CACACACACACACACACACACACACACACACACACACACACACACAAGCTCTGCAAAAAATAAAGTTGGGGCAAAGTGTTAGCAGGGGTAAATGGTACACTACTGTACTGTTTTATACTTTTTATATATTTAAAATAATTTCCAAATAAAATATATCTGTTTGTATAACAATATATACCAAAAATAAAATATTTCAGGTACTAACTACTCAGAAATTATCTTAACAAAGTTGCTCTTCAGAATATATTTTGCTAAAAAACTATGTAACAACTCTTTTTTTAAAAAATAATTTATTTTTTATTTCTTCAAGTTACATCTCAATCACAACCTACTCCCTAGTAACAACTCTTTAAAGACTATTTTCCCCAATACTTCCCAGCCTCACAAACACACCACCTACCTGATAACTTTGCAGTCTTTGCATGTCAAATGAAGCTGAAATATATCACGGCATTCAACACTTTCTATAAGCTGTAATGGAACCTGCAAAAATTAAAAAGGATAAAGCCCTCTTAGTCAAAAAGGTACTGACTTTGCAGGAACATTCAGCCCAACTGATTAACAGGAAGAAGCAAACAGAACTGCACATTTAACTGGATCCACAGTGATTACTAAAGAGTGGATTAGAGTTTTGCTTTCCCTGAATCAATGAGTTCAAGTCATAGCATGATGACTACCAAGAAGAGCTATGAACTCTGGAAGAGAAGAGGAAAAATACATCCTTGGGTACCAACCCACAGGCTCATCTCTCAAGGCGTTACTTCAAGATGCTATCTATGAAGGGCAGCGACACAGAGTCGAAGAGCACTTCAGGCCGAGTGCAGACAAGACCACACATACTTACTGTCCCAGACGCCAGGGTGCATTTAGGCCTCAGTTCTTAGCACAGGAGGCCTCTGGGAAAAGCTGGAGGCCTAACTGCCTGCAGGTTACAAAACAAAGATGGCACACCAGTAGCCACTGGAGTCTCTGCTCAGTAGAATAGGTCACAGATACCAAGAAGTCATACAGTAGCCAAAGAGCCTAAACAGGCTAGATCCAACTCGCCAAAAGCTGAAGAGCCTTGTTTGCCAAGTGGGACTCAATGTCTGTGTGAACTGGAACAGTCTCTCTCCCTGTCAACTGGGTCAGCAGGCTCCACTTAACAATAGTGGACAGAGATCAGATATGCCAGTGAGATACAAGAAATGCATCTGAAGTGTGTAAATGACCCTCAGGCTGACACGAGGACATTCCTCCTGAAAATACCAGACTCAACCTCCATCCGCAAAAGCAATTTCCAAACGTTATGTGATAAATGAATAAATTCCTTTTTTGGGGGGAGGGGTGTTTCGAGACAGGGTTTCTCTGTGTAGGCCTGGCTGTACTGGAACTCACTTTGTAGACCAGGCTGGCCTCAAACTCAGAGATCCGCCTGCCTGCATCTGCCTTCTGAGTGCTGGGATTAAAGGTGTGTGTCACCACACCGAGCCATTACAGGTTTTTATGCATCCCAGGCTGGACTCAAACTCCCTAAGTCACTGAAGACAACCTTGAACTTCTGGCTCTCTTGCCTTCCCAAATGCTAGGATTACAAGCCATTACCACCGTGGCTTGTTTATTTGGGATTTGGCATCCACCCCAAGGCTTGGAGCATGCCAGGCAAGTACTCTACCAAGTGAGTTACATCCACCCCTGGGTGCTTTCTTTTGGGGGGGCGTTGTTTGTTTGTTTTTTCATTTTCCTTTTCTTTTTTGTTTATTTTTTATTGCATTTATTTAATTCAAATTACATTCTGGGTGCATTCTTAACACCTTGGGGAAAAAAGTAGCTTACTCGTCCCCAACACTGCATTAAATTCAGTCAAAATGTGGCTGTGGAAGCTGTAAGTAGCATTACGACAATTTGTTCAGGTTTGCTCAGGTGGAGGTAATAAATCTCCAAGGCACAGGGAACAACGGAAAGCGCTGTCTGCGCAGGTTAGCCCCATGTCAGTCCTGCCAGTTTCAGAGCTGACTCATCACTAACGCTGACCTACCATGCAGCTGCCAGAATCAGTGGAGAACCCTCAGAACAAAGATGCTGGGAGAAAAAGAAGCCCAGGGCTAGAAGGCTGAGACCCAGACACACAAACTGGGGCTCAGACGGAAAAAGAGCAGCAACCCAAATACCATTATTCAGATAAGCTGGGAGTATCTCGAGAAAGGTGAAAGCCTTGTTTCTAAGTATATAATCTATAAAAACTCCCTTACAACTGTAACAGAATTGGAATAAGAGGAATACTATGCATTCTTGCTTATATTCCAAGAAAAAAGAAGCATTTGGCTCTCTGCTTGTTTAAACCCTTAACCCCAAGGTGCTGCATGAGAAACTGCAGCTGATGCAGCTAAAAATTCTTTCAAGAGCCTGTAAATCTAGGGCAGGGGAGGAGGGAGACAATTATCAGTAAAGATGAAATTATCAAGAGGGAGTATGGAGATCAAGAGGAACAAGATCGGGGCCGTAAAGATGCTTGTTGCCAAACCTGGCAACCTGCGTTCAAGGTTCACACACAATGAAGAAATGCAGTATTTAAAAAGAAGACAAATTACAATATAAACTGACTTCTCAGGCAGACTCTGTTTTGTTTTGTTTTGATATATATTTTTAATGTTTTCCTGCAAGCTAGCTGCCTTTCCCCATCTCTCAATACATGGTTGGTCATCTGCCAGTCTGAAAAATGAGAGGCTTATAAAGTTCTATCTTCCTTTGCAATTATGTGTATGCAAGCGTGTCTGGATGTAGGTGTGTGGGTGTAAGCACAGTGGACTCAGAGGCCAGAGGTGTTCGGTTCTCTGGAACTGGAATAACAGGTGGCTGTGAGTCAACGAAGGGGGTGCTGGGAGCTGAATTCAGATCATCTGCAAGGACAAGCTAATGCTCTTAGCCAATGAGGCACTGAAGAAAAAGAAAGAAGAGGGAGAAAGGCAGAAGAGGAGGAGGAGAAACAATGTTGGTTCTTGCATCCAAATCAATTAGAATCACAGATGTGGAGAAATGCACTCATTTATTCCGTGCACATGGGTGTTCTGTCTGCATGTATGTCTGTGTATCATATGCACACAGTGCCCTCCAAGGTCAGAATGGGCATCAGATCTCCTGAAACTAGAGTTACAGATAGCTGTGAGCCACTGTGTGGGTGCTGGGAACCAAACCCAGGTTCTCTGCTGGTGCAACAAATGTTCTTACCACTGAGCCACTTACCCACCCGGCAAAACATCAAATTTTACACAGATTTGCAGCATCTGTGAAAACAAGAGACTCCTGATTCCATATCAAGGACCCTCTCTCCCCTTTGCTTCTTTCTGTCCCAGGATCCCTTCCTTTAAGATCGAGCACTGGCCTCCTGTTCTTCCCCAGACATCTAGCCACGCTGCTCTCCTTTCTTAAGGCCGACACCACTGCTCTAGCTTTTCCAACTTCCCTCACAATTTCCAACACCTTCATACCCAGCATACAACCTCATAACAAAGAATGAAAGATTCAAAGGCTCAGGAACGTTAAACTGCAGTACTATGAACACGGCCGTGCCTGCTCTGTAGCCCAGGCATCTTCCACCATGTTATGAAATGGCATAACAGAGTGAAAAGAAAACCAGTAAGAATCAAGCCTACAATCTGCCATAAGCAACAGAATATTTAAGGCACCAAAATTTCTTTTAAAACCTGAGTATGCTAAGCGTGGCGGCACACATCTTTAATCTCAGCCCTCAGGCAGAGGCAGACAAATCTCTGAGTTCAAGGCCAGCCTGGTCTACAAAGTGAGTCCAGGACAGTCAAGGATACAGAGAAACCCTGTCTCAAAAAACCTTAAAAAAAAAAACCCTAGCCGGGCGGTGGTGGCGCACACCTTTAATCCCAGCACTTGGGAGGCAGAGGCAGGCGGATCTCTGTGAGTTCGAGGCCAGCCTGGTCTACAAAGCGAGTCCAGAACAGCCAGAGATACACAGTGAAACCCTGTCTCGAAAAACTAAAAAAAAAAAAAAAAAAAAAACCCGAGCAGAAAAGGAGGACTGTCCCAGATTAAAGAGCTACACTGTCCCCTGCTCATTGTAGATATAAACAAGTTTTACCTTCCAGCTCTGCTCTCAGAGGTCCCCAGTGGTAGAACCTTAAGCCAAAAGTGATTAGGTGCTAACAAAACATACTTCTGAAGCCTGGCATAGTAGCTCACACCTATAACCTCAGCACTCTGGAGGCTAAGGCAGGAGGACTGTCAGAATAGGAACCAGGTCTGGTATAGCTACATAAAAAGGCCCTGCCTCAAAAAATAAACAAACAAACAAACAAACAAAATAACAAAAATGTCTTTCTGGTGTACAGTTAACAAAGGTGACTGCAAGACGAAGGAGAATGCCAAGCCAAGGAAAGGTGTATCCAGCTGCTGTACTGCCACCTTAGGCACTGACAGACTGACTGAGAAACAAAGTTTTATAAATCATCTCTGTTAAAAATCAGTCTACATTTTTTTCTAAATTGTACTTATTATTCTGTGTATACACACATGCATCAACCAAACAGGCACCACAGGAAGCATACGAGGGTCAGAAGACAACAGGGAATGGGTTCTCCCCTCCCACCTTTAGGTGGGTTTCAAGAACTGAAATCAGGGCAGCAGTCTTGACCAGAAACTGCCTTTAGCTGCATCAGCTAAATTGCTTATGTATTTTATGTGTATGGGTTCTTTGTCTACATACAAGTCTGAGGGAAGAGGGAATGGGGATCCCATTACAGATGGCTGTGAGCCGCCATGTGGGTACAGGGGACTGAACTCAGGACCTCTGGAAGGGCAGCCAGTGCTCTTAACTGCTGAGCCATCTTACAGCAACACCTCAGCCTACAATTTCGAAGGTCATAATCCACTGCAGGGCTTTCTTTATCTTCACCCTACAAAATATTCTCATAAGAGCACAACACACTGGTAAAAGAGAACAGACTCATGCAGAGGAGATACGACTGCAAGGTAAATAATATCTGACACTCAAGACCAATTTGTTCCAAACAGTGAACCTGTCCTCACCTAGAGTCTCAGGTCACTTATTGGCATTTCAGCAGCAGCACACTGAGAGTCAGTCTGTTGAATTACACAACAAAACCTACTTTAAATTTTCATAAATCCTACCTGAACATTTAGTTGTAAGCTTCAAAGAAATACAGTTTAGGAAAAATAAAGAATAGGAGAGAGCTCATACCAGAAAAACACTCTACCATAGAGGTGCTTCACCCTAGGAACTATAAGCTGAAGTTTACTGAGGTTGTGGAGATTCAAGTAATAGTGCTTAATGTATCCAAGCCTATAAAAATTCAATGTGCTGTAAAATTAAGAGAATATTTGATATGAGGAGCTATTTAAGACTTAGTAGCAAGTCACTGTCTGAAGTCGTAAATAATGCAAAGTGGGGCACACAACACAGAGAGGGTACATTTGGGTTACAATGGCTTACATGTGCGTGATTTACATGAAATGACCCCTAACAGGGTCTCCTGATCCCCTGTGTTTTACTGCAATACTTATCTGCTGAACAAAGAGCAGAGGGATGCAGAGAAGAAAAGTTGAGAGGCAACCATTACCATCCTCTGCTCTCCATCTAGTATCTACTGCAGGAGGAGCCAGCCATTTTATTCCTGGAGTGACCTCAGGCTTCAGAAACCATAGCACTAACTGTGCTGGCTCTTCATAGGGAATGTCTGTGGCCTCTACAATGTCAAGATAATTGTGCACAATCATTTTTCTACACAAATACAGTATCTGCGGTTTTGTAAGCTACACACAGGTTCTAAGCCTTTGAGAGTTGTAATGCTAGCGTAAATGCTTCAGGTGAGGAAATGTTAAGAGTTAAGTGCAGTAGTCGGTTTCCTTGAACACTGGAGAAAATGTCAGACTACAGCCCACTCATATGGCTACTGTAAGAGATGAGATACGAATTACATAGGCTTATTCAGAGACACACTTTTGTTTGGTTTGGTTTGTTGTTGCTGATGCTGTTGTTTGGTTGCTTTTTTTTTCCAAAACAGGGTTTCTCTGTGTAGCCCTGGCTGTCCTGGACTCACTTTGTAGACCAGGTTGGCCTTGAGCTCAAACTCACAAAGATCCACCTGCCTCTGTGTCTACAGCGCTGGGATTAAAGGCATGTGCCACCATGCCAGGCCATTACAGACAATTTCAAACTACCATCTAGGTGCTGGGATTTGAACCTGGGTCTTTGGAAGAGCACTCAGTGCTCTTGTTTTGTTTTGGTTTTTAGAGACAGGGTTTCTTTGTGTAGCCCTAACTATCCAGGAGCTCACTCTGTAGACCAGTTTGGCCTTGAACTGACAAGAGATCCACCTGCCTCTGCCTCCCAAGTGCTGGGATGAAAGGCGTGCACCACCATGCCTGGCCATTACAGACAGTTTTAAATTGCCATATGTGGGTGCTGGGATTAACCTGGATCCTTTGGAAGAACAGCCAGTGCTCTTAACTGCTGAGTCATTTCTCCAGCCCTGAAACACAGTTTTAAATGAACTTCAAATACAAAAGGGAAATGATCTAATATCCATTTCAAATCTATGCTAACTTCAATTCATTGAACATTTACTGAATTGCATGGCATCAGGAGACATGCTAGACCCTGAAGATACAAAGACAGATCAACAGGAGTTAAAACATGTCTAGTAAGTGTTGTGAAAGTATGTTAAGATGCAGAAGCAGTCCACTGAATGCAATTACAGCCAGGAAGAGAAATGGGATTGAGCAAAGCTTCACAGAGGAAGTTACTACCTCAACTGAGTTCTGAGAGATGAAGAGAAGTTCCCCAGGCATGAAAGAAGGGGAAAATGTGCAAAAATATGAGGTCTGCCTGAGTAGTCCAGGGAAGCTAGTTTTACTAGTAAAGAGGAGACCCAAAAAGCTGGCAGGGACAAGGACCACTGCCTCACATCATGCTGCATAGTTTGACTATCATAGAACGAATAAAGAAAACAGTGGAAGCTTTAAGATGGTGAATGACGTGATTCTCCAACAGACCTTATTCCCAAACAAATCCAAAAATAACCTTTAAGCACTTAGCCAAATCTAACAAGCTGATAAAAGGGCTATGGGAAAATGCAATGCAATGAATGAACCCTTACCATTCTCACAGGAAATTTAACTACAAGTTCACAGATTCTAACCATTTAAAGAAGAAATTAAGTTTAAGGTGAGTGTAATTTTTCTCACTTCCACAGGACATGGTAGGGCATTTTCAATTGCTGTTACTTTATCACTTCATCTTTTACCTACTGGTCATGAGTGCTCATATCCAAATGAACCCTTGTGCTGGTTAATTTTTGTTAACTTGACACAAATTAGAGTCATCTCCATTAGACTGGCCTGTGGTCACATCTGTGGGACATATCCTTGATTAAAAATTGATGTGGGAAGCCGGGCGGTGGTGGCGCACGCCTTTAATCCCAGCACTTAGGAGGCAGAGGCAGGCGGATCTTTGCGAGTTCGAGGCCTGCCTGGTCTACAAAGCGAGTCCAGGACAGCCAGAGCTGTTAAACAGAGAAACCCTGTCTCGAAAAACCAAAAAGAAAACAAAAAAAAAAACAAAGAATTGATGTGGGAGAGCATGGTCCATGGTGGGTAGCACCACCCCTGGGTTCTGCTTCAGTTCCTGCCTTGGCTTCCCCCAATGACAAACTGTAAGTTTGTCCTTGATGACTCCAGTGTATACTGATGGACAGAATACAGACATAAATCTAGTAAGCAGGCAGAAGAATTCAGGCTCAGGAACAAAAACGTTTAGCTATGAAAAATAGATAATAAATGCCAATTCAAAATGGCAACCATTGACCTTGTCATAAGGAGTGTAACTTGAGGCAGAAGCAGGCGGATTGCTGTGAGTTCGAGGCCAGCCTGGTATAGAGCAAGTTCCAGGGAAAGAAAAGCTTAGGTCCAGGTGTGTGGTGGTGCACACCTTTAATCCCAGCGCTCGGGAGGCAGAGGCAGAGGCAGGAGGATCTCTGTGAGTTCAAGGCCAGCCTGGTCTACAAAGTGAGTCCAGGACAGCCAGGACTACACAGAGAAACATGTCTCAAAAGAAAAAAAAAAAAACCAACCAAAAAAACAAACAAAAACCCAAAGAACAAAGAATGTAACTTTATAGTTAGGTAACTTCTAGAAAGGAGAACAAAATGAATGCAAGCAATGGACTTCAAAGAATTCTCCACATAACATAATCTAACTATAGGCCTAAACTCTGAAAGACATCACAACACACTTCTCCATCCTGGCCCTCAAAATGCAGAAGCCACAACATTGGCAAGTAAAGGAGGAACAACATTTCCCATTGGTGGATTCCGTGAGCTTTCTGGGTTGGTTCACTGAAGACTACTAAGGACAGCAGTGCACTGGAAGAACCGGTTCCACTGAGTGAACTCTCATAACTCACGAAGGGCAAATGCACTAACAACCCAAAGCTTCCCTTTTCCTTAGTAAGAGTCCACTGTGCAAATAAACAATGTACTAACATCTATCCTTATCCACTTAGCAGCCAACGGAGTAACTTTAACTAATATGACAGTCTGCACTGAGCTCAAAAAACATCATTTTGTTTAATGTTAAGACCCAAGAAATGATCTGAACCGAAGCATCTGGTAACTACTAAAAAGTGAGGGAGGTAGGGAAAGGCCCATATGATCTTTATACCTTTATAAAGCTTAACAATACAGTAGTAACTAAGAATGGATACCTCAGCAGACAGGACGCATTATTTTAAATAAAGCGTAAGAGTACCTTATTAACCTGGTATTGAGCATGAAATTAACTGAGAGTAAAGCACAGCATACAACATTTTCACACACCTAAGCCTATACAACTCTCAGAGCAGAGTGACTGGTAATCACTTACATTAACAAGAGACTCCTTAAACTTGATGTGAAGCCTGTAATTAGAAAGGGCGATGACGGCATCCTCAGCACGGCCCACATACTCTGTGCTCTCTCCATGAAGTTCAAGGAAAGGAACCTGAGAAATAGAAGAGACCTTTCAGAGGCGAGAGCAGAAAAGCCAAGTCTTCAAAAGCAAGCCAGGGGCTAGAGAGATGGCCCAGAGGTTAACAGCACTGTCTGCTCTTTTTTTCAGAGGTCCTGAGTTCAATTCCCAGCAACCACATGGTGGCTTGCAACCATCTATAATGTGATCTGATGCCCTCTTCTGGCATGCAGGTGTACATGCAGATAGAGCACTCATACATAAAAATAAATAAATCTTTTTTTTTTGTTGTTTTTTTTTGTTTGTTTGTTTTTCGAGACAGGGTTTCTCTGTGTAGCCCTGGCTGTCCTGGACTCAATTTGTAGACCAGGCTGGCCTCGAACTCGCAAAGATCCGCCTGCCTCTGCCTCCCAAGTGCTGGGATTAAAGGCGTGCGCCACCACTGCCCGGCAATAAATCTTTTTTTAAAAGGAGGAAAAAAAAAGCAAGCCAGGTGAACAAGTAGACAATAAACTCTCTGCCATACAAGTTTAAAGCAAGAATCCAAAAGATGTATATACTTAAGTGTACCCAAATTACGGACTTGTAAACGAATGATGAGATAAATGATCACCTCAAACAATGAAAACTTCTAAGAAATAAAAAAAGAACAATGTTTTCTAGATTGCATTTTTATAAGTACAGTTTAAGGAATGTGTCTATTATACATTACTTCAATCAACTAGTTTTGCTCCATCATTACTGTAATGCTAAGCACACACTACACAGTTTAAAATGGCCTGTAATTACCTGAAGATCCTCATCCTCCCGAATCAGCTGTTTCCTGGGAAAGATCTGATTGGCCTGGATACACTCAAGGCTATGCCGCATCTCTTCATCCTGGAAAATCCCACAATGTTTAAATAATTTAGAGACATCTACTAATCATCCATATTTGACTTTTCTGCCATGTCTACTTACATAATCACAATAATAATCCAATGACTGTTTTTGAGGTTTGTTTTTTTTTTTTTTTTTTTTGGTTTTTCGAGACAGGGTTTCTCTGAATATCTCTGGCTGTCCTGGACTTGCTTTGTAGACCAGGCTGGCCTCGAACTCACAAAGATCCGCCTGCCTCTGCCTCCCAAGTGCTGGGATTAAAGGCGTGCGCCACCACCGCCCGGCTGTTTTTTTTTTAGGTTTTTTGAGACAGGGTTTCTCTGTGTATCCTTGACTGTCCTGGACTCACTTTGTAGACCATGCTGGCCTGGTCTCAGAGATCTGCCTGTCTCTGCCTCCTGAGTGCTGGGATTAAAGGTGTGCGCCACCACCGCCCGGCTGTTTTTTTTTTTTTTTTAGGTTTTTTGAGACAGGGTTTCTCTGTGTATCCTTGACTGTCCTGGACTCACTTTGTAGACCATGCTGGCCTGGTCTCAGAGATCTGCCTGTCTCTGCCTCCTGAGTGCTGGGATTAAAGGTGTGCGCCACCATGCCCGGCAATTACAGACAGTTGTGAACTGCCATATGGGTGCTGGGATTTGAACCCGGGTCCTTTGTAAGAATAGCCACTGTTCTTAACTGCTAAGCCATCTCTCCAACCCCAACCAATGACCATTTTGAAAGCAGAAAAATCCTAAGGAAAAAAACACCCCCCCTGAAGTCTTTCATCTGATACATTAGGTATTACAATGGTTTGTAAATGGGTTCTCCAAAGGCCCACATATTAAAGGCTTTGGTGCTAGCATACAGCACAGTTAACTGGGAGTTAGAAATTCTGAGAGGAAGAATAAGCCAATGGAGGAATCTAGGCCCCTTCTCTGTTCCTAGGGTTTAGCAAGTGAGTGGGCTTTTTCTCACCTTGATATACTGCCTCACCACACACCCAAATGCCAGGGCTGGCTGACAAAAACTGTCAGCCAAAATAAACCTTTTCTTGGGGCTGGGGATATGACTCAGTGGTTAAGAGCACTGGCTGTTCTCCAGAGGTCCCGAGTTCAATTCCCATCACTCACATGGTAGCTCACAACTGTCTGTAACTCCTGTTCCAGGAGACCCAATACCCTCACACAAACAAATGCAGGTAAAACACCAATGTACATAAAATAAAATTAAATTTAAATTAAAAAAGTGTTTCTCCTTTTTAGTTGACTTCTCTTAGGCATTTGTAATAAGAACAAAAGTCTGACTAATATAGATAATCCCTAACCTTAGGATACATTGATGCAAAAAGGTGTCTGGCATTACCAGTCTCTGTGGGCACCAAGAGGCTGTTGGTACATTTTGAAAAACAACCAAGAAGCAGTATTTTTCCTCTCTATGTTATGGTCTTACATTTTTTTAAGAAAAAAAATACTGAATTACTTAAAAATAAAAATGATTAGAATTCACTTAATTCAAAATAATTAAGGGATATAAGAAAGGAGTGGATGGGGAATAAATGAAACAGGAATATCTGTGGATTGGTAAGTCACAAAACTGTACAGTACATTGCATATCCTTTGTGTGAAATCTGCACAGCAAAAAGCTTCAAAAAGATATGCTTTTTAAAAAAACAAAATAAAACTAAGAACTAAATTTCCAGTATTTAAAGCATTATAAACCACTAATGCTAGTTTACTCTGCCTTATACCATCTAGCAGGTCTGTCCCAGTTAGGGCAACTTTAAAGTAGGAAGTCAAACACTCTCATCTAAACAGCTACCTTACACTCTAGTTGTTCCAGCACAGGGAGGCCCAGGAGACATGACAGTCTATGAGACAGTCTGGCTCCAGATTATGATGAACTGACTCTGTTCACACAATCAATACCCATCTACTCCCACAATACTGGGAATCAAACATGGTAGACAAGTACTACACAGGAAATTTTTTGGTTTTTTGTTCTGGCTCTACAGACAGGGTCACCCAATGTCACGGAGGCCAGCTTGGAATTCACAGCTATGCACACTGCTTTCTCCTTACACAGGCTGGAGAGTCCCACTAAGAACAAACAACAACCATGGAAACATCTGCCTAACCACCAACCTCTCAAAGGCATATTTAAGTCTCATTTACAATCCTTTGAAAAATACAGGAGGAGGCAAAACTGAAGGTAAGAGGTGAAGTATCGGTCATGGTTCACATGATGTTGTGGAGAGGGGTGAAGTGGAGTTGGATAATATCAAAATGCTACATGTGTATGAAATCGTCAAAGAATAAATAAAAACAAAATCTTAAAGAAAAACAAAAACGCCAGGCATGGTAGTGCACACCTTTAATCCAAGCGCTCTGGAGGCAGAGGCAGAGGCAGGTAGATCTCTGTGAGTTCAAGGCCAGCCTGGTCTACAAAGTGAGTCCAGGACAGTCAAAGATACACAGAGAAATCCTGTCTCAAAAAACCTAAAAACAAAAACAAAATTCAGTGTTCCAAAATTGTCTATAAAAACTAAGGATTAGCCAGGCAGTGCTGGCATGTGCCTTTATTCCCAGCACTCAGGAAGCAGAGGCAGGTGGATCTCTGTGACTTTGAGGCCAGCCTGGTCTACAGAGTGAGTTCCAGGACAGCTAGGGCTACACAGAGAAACCCTGTCTCAAAACAAAACAAAAACAAAAAAGCAGACAAACAAAAAAAAAACTAAGGATTAAGAACAAAAATCTTAAGTGATAAAACTATTAACAACATTTATAGTAAAATGAATCAATGGTTCAACACTGTCAAGGAATTACACAGCTAACAAAATGATTATCATAAATCCAACAAACAACATGAAAAAAAATTTTTTTTAAGATTTATTTATTATGTATACAGTGTTCTGTCTGCAGGTATATCTGAACCAGAAGAGGGCACCAGATTTCATTATAGATGGTCGTGAGCCACCATGTGGTTGCTGGGAATTGAACTCATGACCTCTGGAAGAGCAGCCAGTGCTCTTAACTGCTGAGCCATCTCTCCAGCCCCGACAACATGAAAATGTTTTAAATCATATTACAGAATAGTAAAATTGAAATTTGTGTTGTAAGTCTAATTACTTAGACACACAAATATACATACATATGAACAAATGACATGGCCAGTCAGAAAACAATATACTCAACCATGAGTTCTAGTGGCAAAACTCTAATAGCTTTTTAAATTTTTGCTATATTTATCTTGTGATAGTTTGGATGAGAATGGCCCCCATAGGCTCATATATATGAATGCTTGGTTCCCAGTTGGTGGAACTGTTTGGGAAGGATTAAGAGGCGCGGCCTTGTTGGAGGAGGGGTGTCACTGGGGGTGGGCTTTGAGGTTTCAGAAGCTCTCAGCTACCAATCCAGCACCATACCTGTCACCTGCCACTATGCTTCCCACCATGAGAGTCATGAACTAACCCCTTTGGAATGGCTAGCAAATCCCCAATTAAATGCTTTCTTTTATAAGTTGCCTTGTTTGTGGTGTCTCTTCACAGTAACTAAGATAGACCCTTTATGATGTATGCTTTACATTGCTCCATAACTTTAGAAGAAGGGACCCCCAGAGGACTGTGCTGGGCACCACAGACACCTTAGCAGTACCAGGAAGAGGGTTACACTGCTGGCTATATGGCACACAGAGAAGGGCAAGCACTCAGTGCAGAGCAGAGCAGCTCTGGTGTCCTAGTGTGCTCACTGGCACTGACGTGCACACCATATCAGTATTAGGCAAGCATATTTTCAGCTTATTGGAAACTATGGAAAAATAAAAAAAACATACTTCAGATAAAAAAACAGTAGCTGGGTGGTAGTGGACATGCCTTTAATCTCAGCCCTAGAGAAGCAGAGTCTGGCAGATCTCTGAGTTTGAGGCCAATCTGGTCTACAGAGCAAGTTCTAGGACAGCCAGGCTATACAGAGAAACCCTGTCTTGAATAACCCTCTGCCAAAAAAAACAAAACAAAAAACAGAAAAACACCATCAAGCTTTAGAAAAAGATTAAATCAGAAAATTGTGATGCTCACCAATTAAGAGAACACTGGTCCACCCTTAAGAAGGGAGAGATTACCTTCCTCCTCCTTTTAATATGATATAACTACACAACTAGCCCCCCCCCACCTAGTTTGTTGCGGTTTTACTTTGTTTTTAATTTTGAAAAGCATTTTCCACATATATCCCTAATGAAGCTTGAAATTAACATGGTTTTTTCGATTCCCTCTTCATTCACCAGCACAGAACACTTTAGGTCTAGGAACTGCCACACAGTTAAAAACAAAAAATACATACGTGCGTGCATGCATACATACATGCATGCATACACACACACACACACACACACACACACACACACACACACACACACACCAGACAATGTTATAGAGAATAGTTCCTCTAGTCCTCAAAACTTTGCTTATACATTCTTGGGACTAACTAATGAGATGTATCTAGCTGTGTTCCATCTTTTCTGCCTAAATGACCCAGAAACCACTGAAACACCCATTATGCTTTTCAGTGAAAAATATGGGCAGGGTATGCACAAATGCCCCATCTGTTATGGGGTCAAAAGAGTCTTGAAGACACAATAGAAAGGCCAGGAATTACTTTCATCTAAAAAACAATTCATACAGACTGTGCTACGTGGGATCATGTACGTTAATGTGACCATTCTATAATACATGCTTATTTTGCAAATATTTAACAATTCTGTCAATCAAATAAAGAAAAAATATGTGAGTGGTGATCTCACAATTCTCTACACACACCAAACACACACAAAAATTTTCACTATGTCTTGTTTCCTAGACTTATTTTAGGGAGAGGGAGGAGGTGAACCTGGACCCTCACATGTTATTACTGTATTACCTACTGAATAGTTTCACCTGTGTTTCTAAGCAACAGACTGGTTTAGCACTGAGCTATATCCCCAAATACTGGAGTCCCAGAATTACACATTTTGATCTTGACTCTAGTTACTACCTGACTTAAGGTGTGTTGCTTATCTAGCTCTTAGGATTCAGCTACCATAAATGTAAGCTGTTCTATTCATATTGGATTGGTACTGAGAAACTGACAAAAGAGACAGAGATATATTAGGGAATGGCTATATATACATACATATATATATATATATATATCTTACAAAACAGAAAGATGTATTTGTGTTCACATATTATCAAGATAAAAGTCCAATTTTAATTTTCTTAGTTCTGTTGCTTACCATGACCAGGCCAGGTCAGGAGAGACCTCGTCCTTCTACAGTCTCCAACAAGGCTCTTCTTTCTCTTCTGCTTGACACCTTTTATTTTAGGAAGAAACAAAAGAGAGAGGGATGTAAAATCGTCAATAGTTTTCCTCCTAATTAAAGAGGCTGCATATACAGACCTGAAAGTCAACCAGTCAGCCAGAAAGAGTTGAATATCGGCCAGCTAAATTCTCACTATTATTAGTTCTAAATTGAATGTGGCCTTAATGAAAATACTACCGCCGGGCGGTGGTGGCGCATGTCTTTAATCCCAGAGGCAGGAGGATCTTTGCGAGTTCGAGGCCAGCCTGGTCTACAAAGTGAGTCCAGGACAGCCAGGGCTGTCTCAAAAAACCAAAAAAAAAAAAAAAAAAGAAGAAGAAAATACTACCAACTTTAACTAAGAAAAGTGAAAACACTGACACTCCTGTGTTGACAGTAATTTTCAAATGTTACAAACCTTGAAGAAAGATTAAAAAACAGTAATTAAAATCAGCCTGCAAACACAATATTCTACTAATGTTTCAGGATGTTTACGTAGTTTATCTCCCCATCTATGGGAAACAAACTTAGTATGTAAAATATGAATCGATTATCTTATTATTCTGATATCCTGTGCTTACCTGAAAAATCATGAACTACTGTAACAGTCTCATCTGTGTTTCTAAGAACAAAAGAACAGACGACTAGAAATGCAAAGGTGGGCCTCTAGAGTGCTAACATCTTTCCTTACTGCACCTTTCTCTGTACAGATTAGCATCACACACCAAGTATTTTTGGTTTTCTGAAGTTTGATTTTTTTTTTAAAGGTGGTATTTGGGGAGTCCGAACCTCAATACTCAACACAAGTGCTACAAGAGCAGCATGAAGTAAGAAACGAGAACATCAAAGGAACAGCAGGCCCAGGGCTATAGCCTCTGCTGGGTTGTGTAAAGAGGCTGCTGACAGCTCTGGTGAGGGCTGGGGCCTAGTCTGCTGCTGGAGACAAGGGGCAAAGGAAGAAGTCATGCTAAGAACTGACACAGTTAATTACAAACAAGATTAGACTTAATCTAGTCTCCTGTTTTATGTTTGCAAAGTACAGTTTAGAGCAAATAATAAAAACCAGACAAAGACTGTTTAATCCAGATATGTTAGCCCTCAAGCCTGCCAGAGACCTTCAGAATAGGCATTTAAACATTTAATGAAAAAGCTTACTGTGACAAGAGACCCCAGCTTCTAGCGGTGACCCGAGAGTATATGAGCACAACGACAAAGGACTCCACCTGGATTGTGGCACACTAACCACTGGGCAAGACTATCCCAATGACTTGCCCACTGCTATGGTTCAAGTCTGAACAGTAGACAGACAGGACACAGGCATCACAGAAGAAATGACTGTCCCACGTTGCCTAAGACAAGGTGAGGTCAGTCGGTCCCATGTTCCTCCTTCACAGAAAAAGCCTCTCATCTTCTGAACCTTATGGTCACACACTGCCTCTGCCACATGACACAACTGACATCATATGAGCCTAGTGGGAAGTCCGACAGGTAATGGGTACGGCTTTGTCATAATAATCGACACATGGGCTGGAGAGATGGCTTAGCAGGTAAGAGCACTGACTATTCTTCCAAAGAACCTGAGTTCAAATCCCAGCACCCATATGGCAGTTCACAGCTGTCTGTAATTGCAGGGCGTGGTGGCGCACGCCTTTAATCCCAGCACTTAGGAGGCAGAGGCAAGCATATCTCTGCCAGTTCAAAGCCAGCCTGGTCTACAAAGTGAGTCCAGGACAGCCAGAGCTACACAGAGAAACCCTATCTCAAAAAAAAAAATAATAATCAATATACAGACCATTTGGATTATACTTCCTTCTATATTTATCCTTCTCAGACCCCCCAATAAGCATTGACAGCTAGGCTAACTAGATTTTTCAGCTTGGCAGCAGCAAGCAACCAGCTCCTTCCCCCAAAGCTGCAGCCATTTTATTATTAGTCCATTTCATATGTAAAAAATCAATCCTTGGAATCTTCTAGGTCTGCTGTTAAGAAAAGGCAGACAAATTTTCCTTGCTATTAGGCTTCATATTAAAATATAAAACAGGTTTCAGATGTAACTTTTTACTGTTCCTTTATTTAAAAGGACTTGTTTTTCCAATGATCAGTCTCAGTAATAATTACTAGTATCTTTGATAAAGATTAGATAGAAAGAAAAAGTCTTAAAGTTTATGCAAGCTCTAAGGGTCTCAGAAAGTGTTCTAAAGTGTATAAAGGTATGAAGATGTGAAAGCTTAAGTAAGTTCAGAGGATCTAAAAATTATTTAAGGTTGGTAAATGCAAGTTATGAAGGAAAGTTTCTAAGGAAGTGATTGAGGGTCTAAGAAAGTGCTTTAGGGTTTGGTAAATGCAAGTAATGAAGGAAAGCTTCTAAGAAAGTGCTTGAAGGTCTAAGAAGGTATTTTAAGGTCGGTAAATTCAAGTTATGAAGGTTGGAGGATGATAAGAAAATGACTGAAGCCAGGCGTAGTGGTGCCTGCCTTTAATCCGAGCACTCAGGAGGCAGAGGCAGGAGGCTCTATCTCTGTGAGTTAGAAGCCAGCCTGATCTACAGAGTGAGTCCAGTACAGCCAGGGCTACACAGAGAAACCGGGGGGGGGGGGGGGGAACGGGACGGCAAAAACAAAAACCCTAATTGAAGGCATATAAAAGGAATGAAAAAATGCTTCAGATTTCTTCCTAAAAATTATCTCTTTTTGTAAACTTGATTCTTGCAAGTCTCAGAGAATCAACTCAAATCCACAGGTCAAATTACTCAGATAAGTACTGCTAATCAACAGCCTGTTTCCCTGCCTACCTATTCTTGAGGATAGGATCCCTCCCCTGGTTTTGGGGATCCCTCTGCCCCAACTACCAAGACCATGAACCAAAAAATTTCAAGTGTAAAAAATTTTTTTCTTCCTAACTCCTTACTTAACTTTACTTCCTGTTCCTAACATGTAACTGTTCCAGCAGATTTCCAATCAATTAAAGATTGTAAACTGTTCCAACAATAGCCTTCATGTCTCTAGTCCCAGATGTTCATGCAGAACCTGGACACCAAGCGAAACAGCCTGCTCTTCCCTGGCTTGGCCAAGATCCCAGCTTTTATCCCGATATGGACAACACCAATGTCAGCAGGAAGTAGCCAAGCATGATTCTTCACCCCTTATTCATTTATTACCAACTAAAGGCTGGGATGTTGGGACTCAGACCCAAAACCTGGAACAAGTGGCTGAGCCCCCAGGTTCTCCCAGCATGCCTCAGTCCCTACCTGTCACAAAGCATGCTGGCAACCCTGCCCTCTGTTGACCTTTCCATCCCAGGGCCTGGGCTTTCCCTACCCCAGAAAGCTCTTTCCTATATAATACAGGCATTTTTGAGCTCTGGCTCTCTCTGTTCTCTCCCCACCCCCTCTCTGTGCATTTCTCCCTACGTGTACATGTTCTTGTTCTCCCCCCTCCCTTCTGTCCCCCTTCCCATGGCAACTTCTCTGGCCCCTTGCCTTGGGAGCAGTGAACCTGCCCAAGACATGTGTCTTACATAACCTGCTTTTACATATTCTAATCTGGCTTGGATTGGATCATTTTGCCAGCAGAGAATACACCTAATAAAAATAATTCAATATTAAATGACTTCTTAATATTATATATACATACACACACACTGTTGTGGTTAGGGATTCTTTTGTACACTTAAGATTATTTTTTCTTAAGGGATTCATCTTTTAAATATATCACTAAAACACACACTGATGAAGTGATAAACAAAGGTATAGGTGGAATAACGAGTACTTGTGAAACAAGATGGGCCATGAGTTGATAACTTTTTAGGACCAGTGAGATGGTTAAGTGGAGATTGTAACTTTTTCTGATTTTCTATTCATTTTTTTATAATAAAATTTTCTTACCATAGCTCAAGACCCTCAATGTAGCAATCTTAATACTTTTATGTTTTCAAAAGAACTGAAAACAGGATGTTTAAGATCTAACTGCATTTCCATTTATTTCATCTCTATTATTCCATATCTTGATAATGTAATCAACTTTAATGTCCACAGAAAGATGTAATGGAACACCAGTCAGCCATAAAAAGAAGGAAAAGTCTGTCATTGTAGCAATGTGATAGAATTACAGGGCATTAGGTTAGGAGGAATAGGTTAAAATAGAAAAACAAATATTATATGTGAGTATAGGAGTACAGCGGTTAAAAGAGAGACAACTTCTAATACTCTACAGCACAGGACAACTACACGGAGCTAGTGAAGAATTCCGATGCTCATCACACAGACACTGTGACTTATCAAACACACTGTATCACCTAGAGAAATGTACCAACATATTCTACAATTCATAATAATAACTGCTGTGCCAATTAGACATATATAGATAAAAAAATACTGGAGAACTAGTTTGAAGACTCAAAGTTTTAAACATCATTAAATTAGTGTTAATACGATATATGTATCAAAATGGATCTAGTGTCTGTTAATATTTTTTTTCCAAATTTCCAAAGAAAATTTAGGGGAAGCATACATGTATTACAGAGGTAGATATAACAAATAAAATGTAGTTAATATCAATGACAATGAACTATAAATCAAGATCCAGTCACAAAGTAAACTCTTGATGAATAAGCATATCATATACACATAAGCTATATTTCCCAAACAAAAAAAAAATTTTTTTTTTGAGACATGGGCTTTCTGGAACTCACTGGCTGGCCTCAAACTCAAACACATAAATCCTCCTGCCTTTGGCTCCCAAGTGCTGAGACTAAAGGTGTGCACCACCACGCATGGCCTAACCTTTTTTTTTTTTTTCCTTTTTGGTTTTTGGAAACGGGGTGTTGAGGGAAGGTCTAATAACATTGTTTCTGATAGGCTGATTTCGATGCTGAGATCTGGTTACTGCCCCTTCTGAGGCATTCTCTTAGTTAATAAAAGTCCCTGATGGCCAATTAGCTGGGCAGAAAGAGTATAGGAAGGCGGGAGTTCCTGAGATTAGAAGAACAGGAACCTTGCGCTTTACATGGAGGATTAATTCATTCCAGCCAGGAAGAAGGAGGACACACACCATGGGTTAGAAAAAAGAACCTCATTCCACATGGCCAGGAACATCGGAATGTCTTTGCTCACTTGCTCACTCATGTATACACACACACACACACACACACACAATCCTTTGATCCCTCCTTTCCTCCTTCCCCATTCCTTCCCCCCACAGAATGCCAATGTGTTGGCTCCTGCATCCAGGCAGCTTATATTCTAAGACAAAAGACAAAAAAGATAATTACAAATTGTAATCCATATAATGAAGGAAACAAATAGGATAAGATACAGTACAGTTATGAGAATGTAAAAGACCTACTTTAAATAAGGTGACCAATAAGGAAATACAATCTTCTGGCATAGGGAACATGATTCATTCTTGACCCAAAAAGGGCCTTTCCATATTAAAAAAAAAAAAAAAAAAAAAAACTAAAAACTAAAAAGAAGTCACTGAGGCTAAAATGTGCTGGCTGGATCACAAAAGTAGCAAAACTTGAAGGTGGAGGAGACTTGCACAAAGAAAGGACCATGTCAACATGGGGTAAACACTCTGGGTACACGAAGCACCACTGAGTGGTTTCAGAACTGCACACTAACAGGGTCTGATTTTAAGATCACTCTGGCTGATGTGTGGTAAACAGAGTAGAGGAAGAACACAATAAAATCATCAGGAAACAATCACAGGAAAAGGATGGTATTTCTATTTAGAACAGAGGCAAGGCAGTCTAGACAAGAAAAACATTAAGGATCTGAACAGAATCTAAAAATGTAGTGGAGGTGTACATAGCTCTTTGGCTATGAAAGCTAAACAAGATTAGAGAATCTATAATTTATCAGGGAAAATACTAACACACATAAGAAACAGTTCAATAGGGGCAGGTAGATCTGGGGTAGATAGCTCAGTTGCTTAGCACGCATGAGGTACCAGTTTCAATCTCTACCACCAAGGGGAGGGGTCCGAAAATAAGAGGTGTTGTTTTAACCAACCAAGAAAAAATAAAGTTACTACAGGAATCCCAAAGGCATAAGCCAAATTAATGGATAAGTTTGCAACTATTAGGGACTAAGCAACTGCTAAAAGTTTAGTTGTTTAACCAGGTGTAGTGGTGCACACCTTTAATCCCAGCACTCAAGAGGCAGAGGCAAGTCGATCTCTGTGAGTTCAAAGCTAGGTTGATTTACAAAGTGAGTCTCTGTGCAGCCAGGGCTACACAGAGAAACCGACTTGAAAAAACAAAACAAACAAAACAAAAACCAAACAGGACCAAGCCTCAGGAAACAATGGTGAATGCAGCACCTCACCTGAAAGTATGAACCCAGCATTGCAGTTACACTCTCAGCACGGAAGGAAGAGATTGAGTCGTTACAGTTAGTTTGGTAAGCAGTTTAAAAAATAGTACTATGTGTTTCTTGTAAGAAATTATCAAAATACAGTTGTAAAAGGTAACCAATACCCTTTCACAACAGTGCCCTGCCTTTTTGAAAATTGCCAGGTTCACCCTCAAATGCATAGTTATTATGTGACCCTGTAAGTCCACTCCTACATTATCTAACCAAGAAATAAAACATTCATAAAAATGTGTATCTAGTGTGTTTACAGCAGTTATTGAAAACAGTCAAAGAATGGGAAACAATCCAAATGAGCACTACAGATGCATGCAGCATACTGAACAGTGGGCTCCTCAATTGTAGTCTTTAAAGGAGTGGATGAACCATATTATACCAAGTGAAAAATGCCAGGCACAAAAGACATATGACAGGGTTCCAGAACAGTGAAACCTAGTAAGACTGCTACCAGGGGGTAGAAAATAGATTAGTGGTTGGTCAATGCTGTGGAGATGAAAGGTAAAGGGTAGTGATAACTAAGGGTGTAGAATGTCTTTCTGTCTTTCTGAGATGATGAGACATGGGTGACTGGACAACATGTGACCTACACCTCAGCAAGTCACTTCAATAACTAAGTTCCCTCTGCCACACTTCATTTCACCTGAGTGCAGCCACCACTATTTTATATTTTTGTTTCAAGACCTTTTCTTTGCATATATAAAAATGCATATAACTGTAGTGAGAGTTGTGGTTTCTTTAAAAACTCAGTTATGCTATGTGAACATGTTTCTGTTTTAATCCTAGGTGTGATATATGGGGCTGCTTCAGTTGTCCATAGCTGTTAACTGTAATTGTTTTGTGCACTAGCAGGGGCGTTATCTTCGTCAGTTACAGATAGTTTAATTCTGGGGACTGTGGTGAGGAATAAATGCCAGAGTCCAGAGAGGACAGGGCTCTGAAGAAGGCGGCTGCTGCTCCCCCTGCTGCTCCTGGTTGCTGTTGCTGCAGTTTGATGAGAAGTTGGAGACTATGAGGACTGAACTTGCCCCAAGGAACCTGATGGCCCTAATCAGCAGGAAGTAGTCTAAAGAGACCTATATCCCCTTTCCTGTGTAACCTTTTGACTCTCCTCCTGGTGTTGGAAGGGATTGGGTTGGAGAATGATGGTAGATGTAGGAATCCAAATAAAATAGCTAAGAAAAATAGAGCCTATACATAACGACAAAAGTGGAAGGGGAATTAAGAGAATCACACTATATTTACTATTCTCCAATTTATTTTATTCTAATAATAAATCAAATCCTTCCTGTATCAATGTATACATTTGGAGAGTAGTTCAACATTTCATTATATCCCAATCTACCATAATCTACAGACTACCTGGTCAGACATTTATATTGTTTCCATTTTTCCATTATCACCCAAAAAAACTCATTTAAAAACAATAACGAAATCCATCCTTACATCTCTATACAAGTCACTACTTCTGTAGTAGTGGTCTTAAAACAATTTACTAAATGAAAAAATATAAACCTTGGGAGAATGAATCCAAGGGTAACTATTTGCTATACATATTCCTCTAAGTTCACCAACGCATCAACCTGTTGCTTTTCAAGGGCTGCTTTTGTTGTTTATTTTGTCTATGAGGAAGGATCAGGAAATGAAACCAAGGCCAACCTCAAACTTTTAATCCTCCTTCCTGAGTCTTCTGAATGCTGGAATTATGAGCACATCACCACTCCAGGCCTCAACTTGGTAAAAGTTGTAAGTGTTCTGTTATTTTTAAAATTAAGATAAATTAGACATAAGCAATATCTGTATTAACTATGAGGCACTTCTGTATGAGCACAGAAAAATGACACATTGATAGTTAACAATGGCCATCCCTCTAGAACAAGGTAGTATGAGGATCAGGGATGCAGATGCAGCTCAGCTGGGAGAGTTAGCAACAGAGCCTGAGGTTCGATCCCCAGATCCCAAAAAACTGGTTAAGTGCCACACACTTACAACCCAATACTTGGGAAAAACAAAAAGACTGGATATTTCAGGTTATGCTCAGCCACACAGTGAGCCAGAGACCAGTCTGTGAGACGAGACCTTGCCTCAGAGAGAAAGAGGCAGGAAGAAAGTCTCCCATTTTCATACTTGTACATTTATGTTATAGTTCTAACTAACTGTATTTGTTTTTAGTCTGGTGGTTCTAAAATAAGGTCTTGCTGTGTTAGCCCAGGCTGGCCCTAAATTTGTGAGCCTCAAACTCCTGAGGGATGGGATTATACGTGCACACTACCACATCAGGCTAAGAAAATAAATTTTTCTTCTTTGTTTTTTTTTTTGTTTGTTTGTTTGTTTTTCGAGACAGGGTTTCTCTGTGTAACAGCTCTGGCTGTCCTGGACTCGCTTTGTAGACCAGGCTGTCCTCGAACTCACAGTGATCTGCCTGCCTCTGCCTCCCAAGTGCTGGGATTAAAGGCGTGTGCAACCACGCCCGGCGAAAATAAATTTTTCTATATAAAATTTTGTTGGCCTTTCTTGTTTTTTTATTTTTTAATTATTTTATGTGTATGTCTGTTTTGCATGCATGCATGTATGTGCACCACATGTACATCTGATACCTGCTAAGATCAGAAGAGGGAATTGGATGCTCTGGAACTGGAGTTACAAACAATTGTAAGCCACTATGTGGATGCTGGGAACCAAGCCAACTCTCCAGGTCCTGGTTTTGGTTTTCTAACATACTCTCATACTGCAGCCCAGAACCGATAGAGAACTTTTTGCCTCAACTTCCCAAGTGCTCAGATTATAGGAACAAAAACTACCATGTCAGCTACAAAACATTAAAAGGAAACTGAAAATAACTATCATATAAAAGGTTATTTAACCAGACTAAAAGTACAGATAATGGCCTCAAGAAAAACCAATCCCTAATACAAAGCAATGACTGAGTATGTAGGAGCTATTAGTCCTGGCCGTGCTCTGCTCAAGAACAGCATCCCTTATTAAAAGTGCACCAGACCAGCAGGGCTCACATTTCAGGGTTTTGTTTGGTTTTTTTTTTTTTTTTTCAGACTGTGGGTTGGGAGGTAAAGTCAGGCCTATACTAAAATTATGACCATAAGGGTAAGTCATATTACTTCTGTGAGCCTCAGCTTCAGGCGATGTATTTAGTATTATCAGCAGCATAATTATCTTTTTGTGGTCATTACTACTGCCACTCAATCATATATATGAATGATATATGATATACACGCTCCTATTGGTACAGACTGACTTTGGTAGGACAGTACCCAAAACAGTCAGGCTTTGTAATACACACATCAGGCTTTAAAAGGAAGTGAGAACAAGAAGGGTACAGACAGTAGAATAAAGCAAAATAGTACAGTGGAGAACATGTGAAAGCTCGGAAGTAGTCCAAGGTACACAGGATGCACTAGCTATAGGTGATTTGTTTGTTGAGTCCCAGCACTTGATTCTGGCATGAACACTGGGCAAGGTCATTGGGTAAGGGTGACAGCGGAGAGGACAAACTAGAGAACAGGCCAGTATTCTTAAAAATTCTGTTTTCTCAGCGAACTGAACATTATGTTAGGAGGTAGGGTCATCCAAAGCTAAGAAAACATGTATTAAAAGTCCATAAGGAAATTTGCTATTGGTAAGCTAATCACAAAATAAAATTTAAGACAGAAAAAAGTTTCAACAGAGGTACCCTGTGTGGCAGATAAAGCTACTCCCAGAAATTATGGGTCATTAAAATGAAGGCCCAGTTCCAGGGTGAGCCACCTATGAACTGTTGATCAAGAAGGTCCATGAGGTTCCGCAAACAGTATGCTATTACGTTGGTTGCACACTAGAATTACACTGTAAAACTCTATTCCTTATGACCCCACAAGCTTTGGTCATAGGACATAAGGAAAACAATTTTTAACTGAAATGGAAGTTTCCTCCCTTTTGGCAAGCTTTCACGGTGTCAGAAGATGCTCCACATCCTGGAGAACTGTCATTACTGAGCTGGGAACCCTGTGTGCTATACTATCAACTGGTCAGGCAAGACAGGCCCATAAGAGCAATTAATTGCAAGTCTGTTAAAGGAGTAACAGCTTTCTGACTGAATTTACCACTCCACTGAAGGGAATTCTTGTCTAGTACTGTAAGCCTAGTGCAAATCCCCTGGCTTGGGAGGTCATACACTGTATTAGGGAAGCTACTGTGTTCTCTTGTTAAGTGAGCATGGGATACCTGTCAAATGGCCTTCTAAACATTTTTGTT
This sequence comes from Lophiomys imhausi, assembly GCA_907164525.1. NCBI lineage: Eukaryota > Metazoa > Chordata > Mammalia > Rodentia > Muridae > Lophiomys > Lophiomys imhausi. The sequence goes on along the minus strand of CAJQZJ010031795.1, from coordinate 974,476 downwards.
TATCAGCACAGATCAGTACTGCTGTTGTATCTGGTCAAGAAGCTTATTTTTGCAGGGGTAAAGTCCGAATCACTGTTGAAAGCTGAGCCCTACATGAGACACCTGCACTCCAAAACTCAGGAAATGATGTAAAGAGAGTGGGGAATAACATATAAGCTGGAGGAAAGGGTGGACTGTTGTTAAACGGTTTCTTCTAAGCATGGCATTTTTCTTTTTTTTGTTTTTGTTCTCATGTTTTTCTTTTTCTTTTCCTTTGCCTGTGTCTGTGGTATGCAAGTATGTATGCATGCATTCTCACGTGTGTTGGTATATGTGTGTGCAGGTGCACTCGTGAATGTGGAGGCCAACCGTTGACAGTGGGTATCTAAATCAATCACCACTTTATTTACTAAGGTAGGATATGTTGCTGAACCGAGGGTTCATTGATTTGGAACTCCAGCTAGCCAGCTTGCACCAGGGATTCCCCGTCTGTCTCCTAAGCATTAGACTTACAGACAGCAGCTTTTATGTAAGTGCTGGAGACCTAGATTCCAGTTCTCATGCTTGCACAGAAATTCTTTACCTGAGCCATCTCCCCAGCCAAGCTACTGCACTCTTAAACTCACAGCAGCTGTACGCAGAGGGTGGTCAACATTATGTCAGAAGAGATGTAGGGAGAGCAGGAGGTAACAGATCACTGGGCCAAGAAGCCCCATCCTGTCCTGAGAATATAAACAGTTAATGGTGGCTGGAAAGAGGAGAGACATTTTCTTCAGTGGTACAGCCACAAGGAAGGTGAGCATAAGTAACATTTCAGCCAGGCAACCCTAATTAACCTTGGCGGGTTTTGAAAGGAAAAAAAAAAGAAAGGGATGAGGGACAAAGGAAACACGTGACAAAAGGATCGGTGAGAGAGTAAAAATGACAAAAAGGCTATAGGGGTAAACATAATAAAAATATATGTGTGTGTATGGAAATGTTACAGTAGTCCATTATTATATGTAATTAATATATGCTAGTAAAAAAAAGAGCTGGGCATGGTGGCACACACTTTCAATCTCAGCACTTGGAAGGCAGAGACAGGCAGATCTCTGGGAATTCAAGGACAGCCAGGGCTACAGTGAGGTTCTATCTCTAAAAATAAATGAAATAAACAGCTGGGGATGTAGCTTACTTAGTAGAGTGCTTTCCTAGCACGCATGAAACCCTGAGTTTGGTCCCCCAAACTTGTTGATGGTGCAAGTCTGTAATCCCAGGAGGATCAGTTCATGGACACCATCTGTTAACACAGCTAATCTAAGGCCACACTCTACCTCAAAATAAATAAACACATATACACATATCTCACAGTCATACTGCTAACTCCAGTAATGAGATCTTGACTTTCAGATAAATATCTATTTAAGAAAGTGCAAAAGTGCCAGGTGTGGTGGCACATGCCTTTAATCCCAGAGGTGTAGGAGAAGTTAGGCCTCTTCAGTGAATTAGTATGCAGTTCAACTTGGCACCTGGCAACACAAAGCTTGGCATCCTTTTAGCCGATGAAATGGGCAGAGCACAGTTGAGATCATAGTTCTGTGAACTGCCCTGTTGAAGGGGCGTGGCTAAGAAAGAGGACAAGATGTAAGAGGCCGTGGGTTGCTGAAAGGAGCAACTGGACAAGCTGAGAGAGGACGTCGTCAGTGGCAAAAAGGAAGAAACCAGACAAGATGCTAGAGGACATCAGTTGAAAAAGAGAAGAACAGAACTGCTGGACAGAGTTCCTTAAAGGCTCCAGAGCGCCCCAAGAGTAAGCGAGGTGAACAGAGTTTGAAAGATGTTTGAGTAGCCCTCAGTGTGGCAGCTGAAACAGACTGTCATTATAAACTGGCCACAATTTGGTGGATGAAATAAGCTGGCCTCCCAAACTGGCAATATTAGGCCCAATGGACACGAAACATAAAAGGAACTGCCTGCTGGGACTGCCGTAAGTCAGGCTTATCCTGCATGGATATTAGTATAATTTTAAGAAAATTAAAATAGGGTTAGTTAGGTATTAGATAGGTGTTTTATAGGTAACCAATAAATATAAGAAAGGTTATAAATGAAAACATTCTGTTACACAGAGGCAGATGGATCTCTGTGAGATGGTCTACATGCATGGTCTACAAAGCAAGTCCAGGGTTATTACACACAGAAACCCTATCTTGGAAAAAACAAAAACAAAGCAAGACAAAACAAAAAGTGCAAAAGTAAGAATCTAGTTTCTGTTTTTTTGAGCTCCAGAATCGTGGCTGGAGAGATGGCTCTGCTCTTCTAGAGAATTTTGAGTTTGTTTCCCAGCAATCACATGTAACCCCAGCTCCAGAGGATCTAACATATTCTGGGTTCTGCACGCATGCGCACGCACGCACATAGACACATACACACACACACACAAAGTAAAAAGTTAAAAAGCTCCAGAATGATAAATATTTACTTTATCAAATAAAAGAGTTAATGCTACAACTCAAAACTACAACTATTCACATTTTCAGGCATCAAGAACATTGCATTATGGCACAAATACATATGGAAAAGGTAACTTCGCCTAGGTCCTAATGAAAATGGGCAGGGACAAACAAGTGTTACAAAACTAATTTACAAATACATTTTCCCTGCTTCAAATCAGCAGACTGCAGGAGAAAAACAAAACTTACCAAATGAATATTGTCCTGAGAACTTTTTCTTCTACAAGGTTTCACAAGGAAATCTGCAAAAGAAGCAAATATCGTTCCATCAAGCTATGCCATTTAGGAGGCCCCTTTACGACTCTCCTTTCCATCCCAACATCTTCAACTGCTGCACGGACTCTTGGTGGATTCTCAGATTCTTTTCTCACATGGATCAGAAACCTAGCATGTTCCTATGTAAGATCCCTTCAGTCAGACAAGTGTCATTTCCCACAGATGGTCAGGGGAATCTTGGCTGCTGTCCCAGCCATTCTACCCTAGCCTTGGACCTCTAGTTTAAGGTCTTTTGTGGATAGAAATGACTTTTACCAAAGGATCTAACTTATTTTTTTTTTAGGGAAATAAAGTAACAAGTATAACTACAAACAGAAAGAATTCCAGCCATGCCCTTTTTTCTCCCCCTCTCTGCTTCTTCCCCACCCCCTCTATCTCTGCAAGTGCATCCTGTTTTTCTTTCCCTCTTGTATCCAATAAACTTGCCTTTATATAAATTAAAAAAGAAAAAAAAAGGAAATAAGAACTCCAGCTATTAGGCAATAATCTGAGCTTCACAGAAATAAGAGAACTAAATCTACCCAATTTCTTTGGGGCAAATTCTTAGTATTTGTAATCACAACCCTTTTGAGCTTGTTTTGGGGGTTGGTTTTATTTTTGCATTGTTTTGGGGGCAGTGTTGTTTGGTTTTGTTTATTTGTCTCACTCAGTAGCCCAGGGTACCTTGGTATTCACCATGTAGCACAGACCAGCCTAGAACTCATGGCTATCTGCCTGCCTCAGCCTCGTGAGAGCTGGAATTATAGGTATGAGCCACCATATCCAGCACAAGATTATTATTTAAAACATATGAAATAATATAAATTAAGACTGTATAGAGTAGTAAAACTCTAAAGAATTAGAAAATGAAGAGCAAAGTTCAAAAAGCAAGACAATGATTACATCCAGCTGACAATTAGGCATGCAGAGGATTAAAGTGGAGACAGGTCAACTCTATGAGCCACTTATACTCCCTCCTAGCATTTTTAAGAGACTGAGGTGGCAGGACTGTTGCAGATTAATGTCTACCCTAGGCTACATACCAAGACTCCATCTCAAAAATAAAAAAAGAACAACCAGCTTATGGTGCTAGATAAACTAGACATCAGACAACACTCAACAAAAAGAGTGAAGCAGGTAGGTGGCTTTGTGCCAACAATGACTCCTGAGTAACCACAATCAAATATCTTCTTAATAAGTATATCATCACTGTGACAGTGCCAACAAAGCCAAAAACTGTGCATTCCTCTAAGGACAATGTGCCAGGTATGGGCTATGTAAAAAAAATAGGTCTGAAAGAGGCTCTCCTACACTATGAGGTCATAAACATTTCAGAGAATAACAATAGTTATCGTTGGGTGACCTTCAATAGTTTCCTGTTCATTGAGAGAGACTATAATATGATTATGTTAAATCTAAACAATTAATTAAAAGATCTTACCATAACAGATGTTTAAAATCCGGGAGGCTCAAGTCAAAGCAGGGGATAAGACAGAGATAGAGCGAACTTTAAGCTAATCCTTATGCATTAGGGTTACCTAAATTCTATCACTAAGGGCTAGAAGGGGGGGGGGGATCAATCTGAGTCTCTCTCAATAAGGCACAACACACACAGACAGAGTGATGTGGATGTAATTTTATTCCACGAAATAAACCTGAGGTTAAGGACATATGTCAGCACCTATAGTTAGATCCCCAACATCCAAGTAAAATGACATATAATATAATTTATATTATATAATATAAATATAATGCCAGGTGGAGACAGGAGAATCCCTGGGGCTTGATGGCCTGCCAGTCTACCCAATCAGTGAACTCCAGGTTTAGTGAGCATGTGCTCAAAAACTAAAGTGGAGAAGCAACCAAGGGGTGGGAGTGGGGGTTCTACAGACACCATGACTGTATGTCACTGTGCAGCCACACTGGAAGATCATCAGGTGGCAACTTAAGGACCTTAACTGAGTGAGACCTGAGACCGGCTTCAACAAAGGCAAAGAGGTGCACCAATCTGTATATCATTTGTAGTTTTTAAAACTAAATATGCAAACAAATCAAGTTAAAGCAAATAAACAAGGAAAATCTGGAGAGAAGCTTAGCCTCCTAAAATATTTGAAGGTGAAGTGGCAAATAGGTCTTGCTGGCTCTGGCATGTCTTGAGAAAACATGGAGTGCTTTTTTAAGATGGTCCAGACATGCTTTTCAAATGGAAGGTAAGAGTTCAAAACTTTTTTTTTTTTTTTTTTTTTTGAGACAGGGTTTCTCTATGTAGCCCTGGCTGTCCTGGACTCATTTTGTAGCCCAGGCTGGCCTTGAAGTCACAGAGATCTGCCTGCCTCTGCCTCCCAAGAGTATCCTGGGATTAAAGGCGTGTGCTACCACGCCCAGCAAGAAGGCAGTATTAATCTTCATTTCTAAATCTTCCACAGAAATGAAAACAAAAGGACTTTCTTGTCTATAAATAGTAAGAAACCTTCAGACACAATTGAGTGTGGAGGCAATATTTAAAAATTCAGGGCTGGCTGGGCATGATGGCAAACGCCTTTAATCCAAGCACTCAGGAGGCAGAGACAGGCAGATCTCTGTGAGTTTGAGGCCAACCTGGTCTACAAAACAAAGCCAGGACAGCCAGGGCTTGTTACACAGAGAAACCTTATCTCGAAAAAACAAATTAGAAAGAAAGAGAATAGGCCGGGCGGTGGTGGCGCACGCCTTTAATCCCAGCACCTGGGAGGCAGAGGCAGGCGGATCTTTGTGAGTTCGAGGCCAGCCTGGTCTACAAAGCGAGTTCAGGACAGCCAGAGCTGTTAAACAGAGAAACCCTGTCTCGAAAAACCAAAAAAAAAAAAAAAAGAAAAAGAAAGAAAGAGAATAAAAATTCAGGGCTATGGCCAGGTGAAGCACACCCCAGCACTCGAGAGGCAGAGGCAGGCGGATCTCTGTGAGTTCAAGGCCAGTCTGGTCGGTCTACAAAGCGAATCCAGGGCAGCCAAAGCTACACAGAGAAACCCTGTCTCTGGAGAAAAAAAATTCAGGCCTGCAGATGTGGCTCTGCTGCGAAGAGTATCTGCCTACCAAGAACAAAGACTCTGGTTCAACACCCAGAACTGCATAGAACTGGCATGTTGGCACATGACTGTGAGTGTAGCAATCAGGGGCGGAAGCAGAAGCATCAGAAGTTCAAAGTCGCCCTTGGCTACAAAAGGGTTCCAAGAAAGCCTGAGCCACATGAGACTCTGCCTTAAAAAAGACCAGAAACAAAAACTCAGGGGTGTTAAATTTTAAAAAGCATTTACAAATGCCACTGTACTGGGTGACTTTTTCTTTCTGCATCTTAGTGCTTCCTCATTATTGTTATTAAAGTTTCTAACACACAAACTAGACCTCTGTAGCATGTTTAGTAGGATTATTCAATGGTGGGAAAATGATTTAATCACAAGAATTAACCCAAACCCAGCATTCTGCAGCTGAACGAAATAATTATGATTTAAAACTTATTCCCCGAACTTTGAAGCCCAATGAAATTGAGAAACAAGGACAGTTTTGAAGAGTGACTGCCTTCACTCCCTGTGATCCACTCATCTAACAAACAGCACTTGTGGGTGGGACAGGTGATGCAGCAATAAATCAATAAAGTTCCTACCCTGGCACAGCAGCTGCCATCTGCTCTGAGTGTGGCTTTCTTGGATGGTGACATTTTCTCGTGTGTAAGCACACTGTGTAAAGATCGAAGAAGTCAATGTCCCCATGCAGTGAGCCACCAGGCAACATGTTTAAAACCAAAACCAGAGGCTGGGTCTCTTTTACCTTTCTGGAAACACTAAAGACTAAGCATAGTCAGAGCCCTGAATGCAATTTCATGATTAGTTTACCTCATTTCTCTGCCAGCTGTGGGGCACAGATAAGCAGCTAAAATATTATCATGCCCTGCACAAAAAAACAACCACCTCTTTCTGGGGGGAAAAAAGCAAGTTGTCACAAACAGGTAGACTCCATGATGTTACACTTCCCTATCAAAGAACATAACACTGGTAATACGTTGCTTCCAACAGCAATCCTCAAATGTCACTGCTAAATAGAAATGTTTGGTTTCAACAGACAATAACTGAAGGACCAGTCTGGTATAATTCTGGAACTAGATAAGGCATGCAGTGTGTGGCTCATGAGTTACACAAATTGATATCTTTGAACATGAGGAGATTCTAAATACACTCAAAGGGCCCTCTACAGTACGATTTCAGTTGGCGACCAATGCTGAAGGTCACTTGTCTTCAATGAGTAGCTGAATTGCTGGCAGCAACTTTTCCAACTGTGGACCTCAAAGTTTACACCAAAGTAGCTGTACTTTGGCATTTTCAGACATTAAGATTTGACTACACATCACAAACACCTTATTACTTTCCTGTCTCAAGGAACCAAGCACAAGGAAGCCAAATATTCACTGAAAAGATTAATTATATTCAAACCAACAACAACTTATTTTACAAGGATTTTTCTTTTAAATTTGAATCCTTCAAAGGGAAGGAGGGGAAATAAGTGATGTCTATTACCAGAAGAGTCTTAAAGCAAAGATCACAAGCCAGGTCTGGTGGCACATGCCTTTTAGCCAAGCAGGATCAGTTTGTCTAAGTGTCAGAGATAGTCTATTATTTATAATTACTGTGGAAACATCAGTATCTACAGCACTGGAGAAGAGGTTTCTTGACTTTTGTTCCTTTGACTAGTTCCAAGGTGTACCTATAGGAAGGCAAATTTCCTACAAACGTGTTAAAATGTCTTGCACTTGGCACTTGCTCTCAGTTAACATCTGGCAAGGAGGACAGAAGCAACTGGGGCAGTTGTCTACGTTCTTTTCACTCTACCTTGCATTAAACCAGTCCTCAATGTGCAGATTAAATATTCTATTGAAACAGAAAGATGATTCAATTTCCAGAAACTTTAATTTTAATTCTCCTAATAGTTTACAATGACTTCTCCTTCTTTAACACTTACTTAACACTAAACCACAGGCTGGGCAGTGGTGGCATACACCTTTAATCCCAGTACTTGGGAGACTGAGGCAGGCAGATCTTTGTGAGTTTGAGACCAGTCTGATCTACAGATCGAGTTCCAGGACAGCCAGAGGTGTCTTGGAGGAGAAGGGGACCACTATACCACAAAATCTATCCACTCTGCTTCCTAATATTCAGAAAAAAATTTAAGTAGATTTTCTTAGATAAAAGATTTAAAATATCTGTCCCTATGAAATGGAGTCATTTTACAAAAAGGTTCTCAAAAGGATTCTACAATAATGTTTAAATGAAGAACTCCTATTTCTTTTTCACATTTTATTTTTTAAAGAATTTCAAATGAGTACTGTACTTACAATGTAAGAACTATTTCTTACGTACTCAGAAAAAAGTCTAAGTTATGCTGCAAAGACAAAAGCAATTTTAAAGGCCACTAAAACCCTACAAAACATGTATAAAAACATCAATGTAGTTTTGAAACCTTACTAACACCCCTTATGCTGACATACTTTGCTCCTGAATCTTCCCACAAAGCAGAAAACTCTGTACACTACTCCCTAGCCCTGTCACCAAGTAGCAGCCTAATAAATTTCTCTTCCAAAAAACAAAGACTAGCCGGGCAGTGGTGGCGCACGCCTTTAATCCCAGCACTTGGGAGGCAGAGGCAGGTGGATCTTTGCAAGTTCAAGACCAGCCTGGTCTACAAAGTGAGTCCAGGACAGCCAGGGCTACAAAGAGAAACCCTGTCTCAAAAAACAAAAAACAAAAAAAAAACAAACAAGCAAGCAAAGACTAATCTGAAGATCAGCTTGCTAAAAGGACCTTCAAAACCAAAAACTCTATTCATCTATAAATAAATATACCTATCTTCTCTAGGGACTTGACATATTAAACATGAATTTGAGAAAAAGTATGAAAGTAAACCACACTCCAAAAAAAAAAAAGTGCCAGTACCCCAAACCAAGCTGGTCTGCACCCTGCTTATCAAGATGGATTATCAGGAACGATAAGGTCTCTCTACCCTTCTGTGAACTGACTCTTGATTTTTATATACATAACAGGCATCAGAACAGTCAAGAAGAGCACACAGCTCTCTCCTGATAGAGCACGATGTAGCATGCATGAAGTCATGGGCTCAATTTGCATCAACCTAAAACAGGTAAGACCAGAAAGCTGAATGAAAATGCATACCCATCCTTTCAGCATACAATTTAACAATAAAATTAAAAATTTAAACTTTGAGCCTGGTGGTGGTGCACATCTTTAATCCCAGTGCTCGGGAGGCAGAGGCAGGTGGATCTCTGAGTTCAAAGCCAGCCTGGCCTACAGAATGAGTTCCAGGACAGCCAGGGCTATACAGAGAAACCTTGCCTCCAAAAAAAAAAAACTAAATAAATAAATAAGAAAATAAACTTTGAGAACTTATGTCATCACAATTAAAACCTGCTGTGCTTGAGGCTAAACAGCTCAGAGGTAAAAAGTACTTCTCACTCTTGCAGATGGCTGAATTCAACTGTTAGCCTCCACACAATAGTAGCTCACAACTATCTGTAACTCCAGTTCTGGGGACAGGATGCCCTCTTCTCTGCAGGCACAAGGCATGCATGTGGTGTACAGACAGACATGCAAGCCAACCATCACACACATAAAATACAAATAAATAAGTCTTTAAAAAAAGTTTTTTTAAAACCCTGTTGTACTTACCTAGTGCATACAGAACAAACTACTGTCTACCTCTTCAGCCTGTAAGTGCATTCAGAACACACTCAAAGCAAGAAACCCCACAAGTGAAGGCTGTGTGAGATAAATAAGCCCACTCTTCTACTGGCCTAGTTAAAATTTACACTCTGGTCATTAGGTAGGGGGCTACTCATATTTCTGTAAACAAGCCAATAAAAACTCAAAAAACCTCCAATAACCACTTACTACAATGAGGGCTCTGTATATGCAGCAAACTCCTAGCCTCTCTAAGCAGTTGCCTTAGAATATTTAAATCCAAGAGACCAGAAATCAGCATCTTCAACAGATACTCAGGGAAAAACAAAACAAGCACCCTTTACACTGGCAATATTTATCTCATGTAAACAGAAGTGAACATATGACAGTCATCCTAATATGTACACGGATAAAAAGAACAGAACTTCTCAACTAATGCCAAAAGAGTTCATTGCTATGTTTTATTTATGAAAAGGAAATAAAAAATACCAAGTTAAATAAGGGCTAATAAAAGTTGTTAAGTAAAAAGAATTCTCCCTTGTGCTTTTAAATAACTACATTTAAGTCAGCAGTTGAGAAAAGTTTAAACAACCTGAGTTCATACAGAAGACAAAATCCAGAAACATGGCTTTAAAAACTTAAAAGCTGAGCCGGGCGTTGGTGGCGCACGCCTTTAATCCCAGCACTTGGGAGGCAGAGGTAGGCGGATCTCTGTGAGTTCGAGGCCAGCCTGGTCTACAAAGTGAGTCTAGGACAGCCAGAGCTGTTATACATAGAAACCCTGTCTCGAAAAACCAAAAAAAAAAAAAAAAAAAAAACTTAAAAGCTGAATGAAAATGCATACCCATCCTTTCAGCATACAATTTAACAGTAAAATTAAAATTTTAACTTTGAGCCTGGCAGTGGTGCTGCACGCCTTTAATCCCAGAGCTTGGGAGCCAGAGGCAGGCAGATTTCTGTGAGTTCAAGGCCAGCCTGGTCTACAGAGTGAGTCCAGGGCAACCAGAACTACACAGAGAAGCCTTGTCTCGAAAAACAAAAACAAAACAAATAAACAAAACTTCTTCAGCAAATTTTCTTAACTCAGTTGGAAAATCAGAGGAGGCTTCTTCAAAAGATATATTTATATAAATACTGGTGAAATAGTCTCAAGATGAAAAAAACAAGCTAGGCATGGTGGTGCATCCCTTTAATCCCAGCGCTTGGGAGGCAGAGGCAGGCGGATCACTGTGAGTTCAAGGCCAGCCTGGTCTACAAAGCAAGTCCAGGACAGCCAGAGCTGTTACACAGAGAAACCCTGTCTGGGGGAAAAAAAAAAAAAAAAGGAAAGGGAAAAAAACAGCCAACAGAAACCTATTCTACATACATTATCAAATAATCCAAAGACAATGCTCATACATTAAAAACAGAGACTAGCCGGGTGCAGTGGTGAGGCTAACCTAGGCAATGACTTCCACCTCTAAATAATAAATTACTACTCAATTCAGAAAAAATATATATGCATAAATAAATAAATAAATCATTCAACTGAGAAAAATAGTTCATGCAGGTAACTGTGCAATGGACATAGGGCGTGTGAATTACCTATATGTAGCAGTCCCCACACTTAGAAAGACAGACATGGGCACACAGCAATAGGTGGTATAAATGTCATTCACAAGCAGTAAGGTTTCATGCCTACCAATTTCCTTTTTGAAGATATATTTTGAAAGTCACTTCCTATTTCAAAATTTCAGTAATTTCGAAAAAGGGTAGCAGTCGAATCTCACTGCCATCAAGCCAACCCAGTGGCCTTGCTCCTGCCCTGGGTGCTTTTCCACTTGGCAAACCTCACGTAATAATAAAAAGGCCTTCCAATCTTTCCTACATTATTTAGCAGTAAGCACATTAATCTTTTTGTTAAAATTTAATCAGAACCCCTACACTGTGGTCCACACCTTTAATCCCAGCACTTGGAGGCAAAGGGAGGCTGATCTCTATTATGAGTTTTAGGCCAGCCTGGTCTACATAGTGAGACCCATCTCAACAACAACAATAAAATATATATATATATCAGCATATAAACTGAGGCACATTTAAACATATGCATATGCACATTTAAAGTGTACTTCTTCATTTAAATATATAACATACGCACATATAAAGTGTGCTTCTTCAGTGTTTTATTATAATTTTAAATACATTTTTTTTTTTTT
>CAJQZJ010031795.1:882569-962436 GCA_907164525.1 Lophiomys imhausi | reverse complement strand
GGCGGTGGTGGCGCACGCCTTTAATCCCAGCACTTGGGAGGCAGAGGCAGGCGGATCTTTGTGAGTTCGAGGCCAGCCTGGTCTACAAAGCGAGTCCAGGACAGCCAGAGATATTCAGAGAAACCCTGTCTCGAAACACCAAAAAAAAAAAACAAAACAAAACAAAAAAAAAAGTATACTTTAATGGACATTCACAGAGCTGTAGAATCAGTATCTACAGAAATCACTATCCATATTCCAGAATTTTTCATGCTACTAAACTGCATCTCTCCCCATGCTTTTGTAATTCATTACTTCACCCCTTCAGTCCTTGTATTCACTATCATTTTGTTTTTATAGATTTGCCTACTCATTTATTTGAGGCAGCTCAAATAAATGATCTCATCAAGTACTTATTATTTTTTATCTGACTTATTTGGCTTAGTATAATATTTCTACATTTGTTCATGTGTAGAATATCTAGAATTATATTCCTCTTTAAGACAGAGTACCCATTCCACTGTCTATATATTCTTGTTAATAAATTTATCTGTGGTAGACATTTTGACTGTTCTACATCTGAACGCTATCAACAATGTTGTAATCAATGTCACACAGAACAAGTATGGTGGCTCGCTTCTGTAATTCCAGCCGTGGAAGGTTAAACCAAGAGGATGAGAGTCTAGGTCAAACAGGACAACAGAGTTTCAAGCCAACCTGAAGTATACAGTGAAAGGTTTTTTGTGGCAGAAGTTAAGTCTATTTGCTAAATTGATATGCAGTTAAGCTTGGCATCTGGAAACACATAAAGCTTGGTGGTGTTCCTTTAGTTGCTAAAATGGACAGAGCACAGTTGAAACCATAGTTCTAATTCTAATAACTACCCTGTTGAAGGCGCAGGACTAAGAAACTGGATAAACTTCAAGAGGAAGGCAGTTGGAAAAAAAAAGAAGAAACCAGAAGGAAGGCAGTTGCAGAAAAAAGGAGAAACCACTTGAAGAAAAAGAAGAAACCACCCAAGCTGCTAGAGGGTGTCGGTTGAAAGAAAGAACTGGACTGCTGGAGAGAGTGTTCCTTAAAGGCTCCAGAGCACCAGAAGAGTGAGGGGACAGAGTTTGAAAGGCATTCGAGCAGCCCTCAGTGTGGCTGTTGGAACAGCCTGTCTTTATAAACTGGCCACAATTTGGTGGATGAAATAAGCTGGTCTTAGCCGGGCGGTGGTGGCGCACACCTTTAATCCCAGCACTTGGGAGGCAGAGGCAGGCGGATCTCTGAGTTCGAGGCCAGCCTGGTCTACAAAGCGAGTCCAGAACAGCCAGAAATACACAGAGAAACCCTGCCTCGAAAAACCAAAAAAAGCAGCCGGGCGGTGGTGGCGCACGCCTTTAATCCCAGCACTTGGGAGGCAGAGGCAGGCAGATCTTTGCGAGTTCGAGGCCAGCCTGGTCTACAAAGTGAGTCCAGGACAGCCAGAGCTGTTAAACAGAGAAACCCTGTCTCGAAAAACCAAAAAAAAAAAAAAAAAAGAAATAAGCTGGTCTTGAGAACTGGCAATATCAGGCCCAATGGACACCAAATTTAAAAGGAACTGCCTGATGAGACTGCCATAAATCAGCTCACCCTGGAGGACCCACACTATGAATAGTAATATCATTTTAAGAATAGTATTATCCTTCTAGGGAAAATTAAAGTTATGGCTATTAGTTAGGTATTAGATAGGTGTTAGTAGGTAGGTATTTTATAGGTGGTAATAAATATAAGGGTTTGTAATAAAAATATTTTTGGTTACAGTTTTGGTTTTGGTTTTTTACAATTTGTGTGACTCTATTTCTCTGTAGTATATAGCCAGAGGCAGAACTGCTGAATCAAATGGTCATGCAGTTTAATTTCCAAAGGTCACCAGACAAGTCATCCTTGGTGCTTAAAACAAGGCACTAGTGTATAAATTTTTATATTCTAGTCAATACTTTTGCCTTTTAAAAATATTTATTTAGGGGGCTAGAGAGATGGCTCAGCAGTTAAGAGTATTGGTTGTTCTTCCAAGGGACCCGGGTTCAAATCCCAGCACTCACATGGCAGTTCATAGCTGTCTGCAATTGCTGGGCGTGGTGGCACATGCTTTTAATCCCAGCACTAGGGAGGCAGAGGCAGGTGGATCTCTGTAAGTTCAAGGCTAGTCTGGTCTACAATGTGAGTCCACGACACCAGGTATGCACAGAGAAACCTTGTCTCAAAAAAAACCCCTTTATATATAGGTAGGTAGGTAGGTAGGTAGGTAGGTAGGTAGGTAGGTAGGTAGATAGATTGATTGATTGATTTAACGTGTATGCATGTGTATGTGTACCACATGCCTAATCAGAAGAGGGCACTGGATTCCTTAGAATTGAAGTCGCAATCCTAATGGAAGCTGCAAGCCTTGAGGTGGTGCTTTTACAATACTGAGCTCTTTCCAGCCTTTTCCAGCTATCCTAATGAGTGTAAAGTAGTACCGTCCTTTGACTTGCATTTTCCTAATGACTAGTGATGTCAAACCCGTCTTGAAACCCCCCCCAAAAATAAGGAATGTACTTCAGTAGTAGGATACCCACCCAGCATGTGCAAGACACTGGGTTTGATCCCAAGCATCAAAACCAAGATACAGAGCAATGAACTAAGAAGGAAAGAGAGAAGGAAAGTAAACAATACTCTAAGCAATCCAGAATTCTAATATACTCAAAAATTAGTTTTAAAAGACCAAAAAATCTGTTTTATATTAAAGCCATTAAATATTTTATTAACTATATTTAAACATTCACTATAAATAATAAACTATGTTAAACATCCTCCAGAAATATATTGATGTAGATATTGCATTTTACTTCACATATGGAAATACACTATTTTGTTTTAGAAATAGCACAGTGACAATTCTTGATAAGTACAATGTATAATTCATTCATTCAATCATCCTTTATAACTGATAACTGAAATAAAAGCGTGTTTAACAACTATAAACATAAACATTTTAGGGTTTAATTAAAAACAAACTGAAAATGCAATTAAGAGACTCAGTGATCAGAGAGCTGGCGTAGCATGTGCAAAGCCCTCAACCACTATATCAAAAAAAAAAACTAGGATATGTGAATATAAATAGTCTAAGAGTCTGTACATATCTACTGCAAGTAAAGACTTATTAGGGTGAAAAGTATGACACAAATTTTCTACCTGGTATTCTTCTTGGTCACATCAGCTAAGAAACCTTAACTATCAATAGCTTTATATCACTTTCTTAACATATGAAGACTACAAGTGTTGTTTCCTAGTCTAGCGTATCCATATTCATTTTCACCCTGTGTATTCATATCCTTTGTCCAGTCTTTAAAAAAAAAAAAAAAAAAAGGAAGAAAGTTGGGGGATAGGGAGACAATGAATAGCTAAAAGTGCTTTCTGTGCAAGCCTGAGAACCCATGTCCAAGCTGGACACTGGAAGTCAGAGTCTGTACTCCAGTGTGCCTGTGGGGAGACAGACGGGAGAGAGAGACTTAAGAATCCCCAGAAGCTCACTGGTCAGATAGTCTAGCAGACTCAAGAGGCAAACGAGACTCTGTCTCAAACAAGGTGGAAGATAAAGACCAACTGACCCAGAGCTGTTTCCCACATGCCCACATTACTGGAATGTGTGCACACACTCAATGTGCCATACTGATGATTTAGCCTTAAGCATAAATATTTTTTCATATCACTTGGTTTTTGACTTGTTTATCCCCCTCCAAACAAATGTTTAATTTTTTACTTTCAATGCAGAATCATTTGTTACCTGCTTAGTTTAATTTTTTTGTTTTGTTTTGTTTGTTGAGACAAGGTCTTCCTATATAACTCTGGCTGTCCTGAAACTCACTTATGTAGGGAGTTAGATTAATATAAATTAGATTTAGTAAATATCTAGGGGTTTCTGATACAGTCTTAATTTGGGGCATGAAGATCAACTTGGCTGTGGGCAATTAGCTTATCAGCTTATGGACTAAAAGCAAGGATGAAGTCAGGTGAAACTAGGGGAGTCTCTATGGACTAAAAACAAGGTTTATGGCCTGGCATTGTTTTCAGCTGCTAAGTGGGCAGAGCCCAAATTAGGGTGGAACAAGGAAAGATCCTATTTAAGGACAAGTGGATGGAGCCAAGGAGCAGCATGCTAGAGAGCCCCATGCTAGAGAGCTCCAATGCCTCAAGCTAGAAAGGAGTTTGTATTGTCTGATGGAGAAAGTGCTGGTAGACTGCTGGCCAGATCGCCCTGAGGCAGAAAGAAGCTGGTGAACAGAGAAAGCCTCAGCAAGACAGCAAAAGGCCAAGGATAAACCCTGTGGCTCAGCTTTTGCCTAGAGGGGTTTGACCAGTGTGGCGGGCTTTAAAGACTGAGGCAGAGCGGCAGAGTTGCTGATACAAAGGAAATAAGTTGGCCTACAGACGGCTGAGGTCTCCCAGAGAGAAGAAAGCCTCAAGCCTTATTTAAGGTAAAACTGCCATTGCCAATTTACCCTGACGAATCTACATCTGAGATATTCCAGAATAAAGACTGCTAAGTGCATTAAAGTCTACCCCAGAGACTGTGTTCCTGACGCTGAGGACCTGCCCCAGAGACTGTATCCTTCTAAAAGGTTATGAAAATAGTTGTAATAGTTATCAATAGGTTTAGTGGGTAGGTCATAGGGGTTGTAGGCATTCGTAGGGTTAGTAATTAAGTGTTTATATTTGTTATAAGTGTTTATAGTTACTAATAAATAAGTGGTGAATAATAATTAAAAAGATTGGGTTTCACACTTATGTATACCAGGCTGGCCCCGAACAAACAGAAAGCCCCCCTGCCTCTACCTCCCGAATGCTGGGATTTAAGGCATGCTCCCACCACACCAAGCTGCTTAGTATAATCTAAATATGACTAAGTAATAGTTAAGGTGGCTCCTCCCTAAATATAACTGATCTGGTGAAGTTGCCTGAAATTTTGGGTAAACTATAAAGTTTTAAATATTTTAAAGCATTTAAGCCTTCTCTCTAAGAGGAAGTGTAGACTATGCAGTCTACTAAAATTGTAGAAGTTCCCAGAGGCCTAAAGAAACATGAACATAAAATTCAATGTAACAATGGAGGGTGCCTTTATCGTATCAGTCAAGCAATAAGAAAAAGGAGAAATGAGAGAACTAAAGGAAGAGGGAAAATTGGTTTCCAGAAATGAAGTTATAATCTTTCCCAATGTGAACTGTTAGTTTCCTAGTTTAATACATAACTAGTTTTAATCTTCCCCATGAATTGTAAATCAGTTACTACTTTACTACTTTAAATATTTTTTATATTTGTTTCATTTATGTGTATGTGTGTTTTGCCTGCATTATCCATGTGCACTACATTCGTACAGGAGTGTGAGGTCAGAAAATATGTCAGATTCCCCTGGGTCTGGAGTTACAGACAGTTGGAGCCATCATGTGGGTGCTGGGAACTAAACTCAGGTTCTCTCCCGAGTGTTTTTAGCTACTGGGTTATCTCTCCACACCCCTTCACAAAAGCTTTAAGCTTCATGTTTTAACAACTTATTTTCTAAAGTATTATTTTACTACCAGGTGGGCAGATCTGAGTCCTTCCATTTTTCTTTAGAATTCTGATTTTATTTTGATTTTCCACCTAACCTGAGCCAAGAGTTGTCAAATATATCGTTATATACTAATATTTCAGATTGCTGGAATGAAATGGCACTATGGAGTAATTCCAGGTCGTCTCCCATTCTTTATTTCATCCCATTATCCTAGTCCTCCCAAGAAGGGGTGGCAAGAAAACACCTAGCCTGGTATATGTAGCAGCGACAACAGAGATGTTGTCTCTGACCTCCTCACATGTGCACTTGTTTATATATATTAGCCTGTGTACACATATTCCTAAGTAGAGTTTATGTTTGTCTTTTGAATAGAATCATTCTGTACAATTATTTTGTCTTGCTTCTTTTGTGTATTTCTGTTGCTACTGTATACTGCTATAATATTTTTGGGGGGATGGTTTCGATAAGGTACCTACAGAGAAGTATGTACCTACAGAGGCATCTGTTCAGTACAGAATTGTAGCAAGGAGGCTTTTACTAATTTGTATTATATTAATTATACATTCTAATTTATTTTACTACCCTAAATATCTTATGCCTCCATCCAGCTCTTGTTCCTCCCCAACCCCCCAACTCTAGGTGGGAGAGAAAGAAGGTTAGAGGGAGAAGGGACGTAGGTCTCTTTGAGCTACTTCCTGCTGATTAGGGTTGTTGGATTCTTTGGGGGTAATAGTCTCATTAGAAGTCCAGCAAACCAGGAGACAGCAGCAGGGAGAACAAGCAGTTTGGGGGAGCACCAGCAGCCAGGAGAGCAGCAACCGCTTTCCTCCTTGTAGCCTTTCTCTTCTCTGTAGAGCTTTACTCTTACTTCTTTATAAAGCCCATTCTCTTTTACTTCTTTGTGGAGCTCCTTCTCTCTCTTCTCTTTGTAGCCCCCTTCTCCTCAGGGCTCTGGCTTTTTCTTTCTCCCAAATCCTCAGAGTTAAACTTGTTCAGCTGGTTAAGCCCACGCCCCTGCTAGCTCATGAGACTGTTAATACTTTATACTTGTGTCTTAAGCAGCCCACCTGGGATTAAACAAAAGCATTCTCACAATTGGCTTTAATAAACTCAAACCACAGAGAATGATGTCAAAGAAAAAACTATAGCCCAAAGCCCATACTTTTATAAATATTGATACCATTATTCAATAACAAGGTTAATAAATAACATAAATTTATGAAATACCTTTTGCTACCTACTTTAGACCTCAGAATTATATATAATGCTATCTCACCAAATTTTTATTCTTCATAACAGTGGTTCTCAACCCTCTTGGGGGCTAAACAGCCCTTTCACAGGTGTCGCATATCAGATATCCTGTATATCAAATATTTATATAAATATTCCTAACAAAAGCAAAATTATAGTTATGAAGTAGCAACAAATAATTTTATGGATGGGGGTCACTACAACTTGAGGAATTATAGTAAGGGATCACAGCATTAGGAAGATTGAGGGTCACTGTTCTAAAAGCTGGCATTTTATAAAATTTCAAAGATTTCTGAAAGAAAAAAGCAAGAAAATAAAACAATTGTTGAACCTCAAAGGTAGATAGTGTATAGAGATACAAAAGTCTTGGAACAGGATTATCTTGGCAACTGGTAAGCACTCAACATAACTTACTTACCAAAGCAAGTAAGTGGCCATTGAATTAAAAACCTGGCAGCAGCCGGGTAGTGGTGGCGCACGCCTTTAATCCCAGCACTTGGGAGGCAGAGGCAGGTGGATCTTTGTGAGTTCGAGGCCAGCCTGGTCTACAAAGTGAGTCCAGGACAGCCAGGGCTACACAGAGAAACCCTGTCTCAAAAAAACAAACAAACAAACAAAAAAAAAGAACTTTAAAAAAAAAAAATGTATAAAAAAAAAAAACCTGGCAGCATTATATGTTGTTCTAGATGTGCTAAAGCTAATGCATTTTCAGAAATTAACAGAGCGAATAACTCATTCATTCAAAAGTCAAACATTTATTAAAAATATCCTCAAGCCAGGCACTATTTACCACCACCACCCTGGATCTCCACACTGAGACAATCTAATCTAATGGGGCAAAGTCAGAAAAACTGACTTTCCATTAAATTCCTAGGCTTGCCATCCTCATAGCTGCCCATCAACTTAGGAAAAAGCTCCAGGGCAGAAAGGAAGTCCCCTTGCCCAGTATTTCTACACTGTGAGCGTATGTGTCACAGTGCCAGCACAGGAAGAGAAGAGCTGACCAGAGACTGTTTGGTCCATGGGATCAGTGTATGTATCAGGCTATAACTTCCTAAAAGTTCTCAAGCATATCCAAAGAACCTGACTTTCAGCTGGAGACATGGCTCGGTGGTTAAGAACATTGGCTGCTCTTCCAAAGGACCTGGCTCAAATCCTAGCATATACATGGCAGCTCACAGATGTCTGTAATTGCTGGGCATAGTGGCACATGCCTCTAATCTCAGCACTTGAGAGGCAGAGACAGGCAGATGTCTGTGAGTTCAAGGCCAGCCTGGTCTACAAAGTTGAGTCCAGGACAGCCAGGGCTGTTACACAGAGAAACCTTGTCTTGAAAAACCAAAGAACCTGACTTTCTCCCAAGATTAATTATGAAATCATGGCCAGTACTATAGAAATATTAAAAAATCTTGGTATATATTACATCTGAAAGGTACAGATAAAGAAATGCCAGCTTATCTATGGGATAAGTGGAGAGCTATCTTTCTCTGTGTTGCAGAATATCTGATCCCATTGTGAACCCCAAGTTTGTGAATTGAAAAATCTCTTTCTGATCCCGGAGTGGTGTCACATACCTTTAATTCCAGCACTTGGGAGACAAAGGCAGGTGGTCTCTGAGTTCAAGGCCTGCCTGGTCTACAAAGTGAATCCAGGACAGCTAGGGCTACACAGAGAGAAACCCTGTCTCGAAAAACCAAAAAAAAAAAAAAAGTCAATTGATATTTTGCTTTTATAGCAGTCGGTACTGACAACACTTTCACATAAAACACATAGTGAAAAATGCAACAGTATATTTAGGGCCATATTTCAGTAACTGTTGGAAAGCCAAAATTCATTGAACAACTTAAATCAGTGTCGCAAACAAAAAAAAAAAAATTTTAAACTGGGTGTGGTGGCCCACGCCTTTAATCCCAGCACTTTGGAGGCAGATGCAGGCGGTTTGCTGAGTTCAAGGCCAGCCTGGTCTACAAAGCTAGTCCAGGACAGTCAGGGCTACACAGAGAAACCCTATCTTGAAAAAAAAAAACTTTTCAAAGAAGATCAAACATTCTAATAAAATATGACACAAAGACACACTATTTGATGCTCACATGCCAAGGAATGATAAGAAAGAATTGTCCTTTTTTCATAATTAAATCATTACTTTTCTGTAAGAGCAAAAAAAAAAAAAAAAAACTTTATGTGAAAACACTACAATTTCATTTTCTTCATGGCCACAAGGACATGTTTCATCATTCCAAGTCAGAACTGATTCTGCATGTGTACACAGTCCAGTGGAGAACCAACCAACATTTCAGTAGTCTAGGTGAATGTCAGCATAACCTGAGCAAGAAAGACTTATTTCTTTTTTATATATATTTATGTTTTTAAAGATATTATTATTTACTATTTATCTCATAGTTTAAAGCAAGAATTACTGACCTATATGCCAATCACTAAGGTATATACTGCTTATCCATTATCTCATTTTATCATCATAGGGTTGTTGAAGTGGGGCCTACTTACACATTACACGGGGATTAAGTGACTTGTCAAGGTCAAAGAACTAGCAGGCTTCTAGACCCTGAAATATCAGAGTAGAACAGAACTCACTATCATTCAACAAGACAGTTTGTATGTCTCAATTTTCCCCTAAGTTAATAAGATCTTCTCAAATTCTCCAAACATTACAAGCTATTATTATAAAGTACTGAAAATCATTTAGTAAAACATAACCTGACCAATTTTACATTAAAATACAAACCTTAAAATTCCAGAAGTTATCTATGCAAGTAAAAGCATGAGCTGTGGATTATGCAGACAAGCACCACCTTCAAGTTCTTTACATGAGTTCCTCATTTTGTTTAGATGTGTGTTAAAACCACTAGTACCTTAATTTTTACAAACAAATTTAATTGTTTCCATAGATAATGTGAAGAAAATAATGTCTTTGATTCATAAAGCAACACAGGTACTACTACAGGAAGAACAGAGGAGCTGGACAAGCCCAATAATACATCGTCTACATGGGTCTGACACTGTAGATTGTAGAAAGAACCTGCTCTGTTAAAATGGCCCTCTTCTCCTGTATGTGTGTTTGTGTGCGTGCGTTCCTGCATGCATACACATGTGTCTTGGAAACTGAACCCAGGACCATGTTATCTACCACTGAACTGTACCTGTGGCCTATACCATCACATTTATGTGCAAAAGACTGACAGATGCTTCTCTCAATTAAAAAACGTAAGTGAAGATGTTTTCACACAGGGTACCTGCTGACAACATCTCAATGAAATACATATACAACTTCAAAATGTCTTGATCAACAGTAAGCCAAGGTACATTTGCATTTAAATTTAAAGTTAAAATTTTTTAAATATACTAAACCTTTAATAATATGCCAGTTTGAGGTGATATCTGAAATATTTTGCCAGCTGTGGGGTATATATAAGAACATGGATATAATGGTGGCGCATGCCTTTAATCCCAGCACTTGGGAGGCAGAGGCAGGTGGATCTCTGTGAGTTCGAGGCCAGCCTGGTCCACAAAGTGAGTCCAGGACAGCCAGAGATACACAGAGAAACCCTGTCTCAAAAAACCAAAAAAAAAAAAAAATTCTATTCAAAAATTACTTTATACAAAACCATAGGACAGAGTAGTGGTACCCACCTTTCATCCAAGCATTAGGGAGACAGAGACAAACAGATCTGTGTGAGTTCAGGCCAGTCAGAAGTGAGACAGAGACCCTGTCTCAAAAAGAAAAAAAGTCTGCTTATACAGAACAGAGAATGCTTTTATTATTTATCCTTGGAAAATATAAATTCTCAAGTATTTAGAGGGAAGAGACAGTGCCTCTAATTTATTCTCAAATGATTCCAAAGAGAAAAAATGGAGAGACGCGTATATAAAACAAAACATAAGCAACTATTCAAAAAGTTCCTAACACTGCTTCCAGAATTTGTGTTATATTTCAGGCTATATTGTAACAAAATGTTCCTTTTTTAAAGTGTGGAGCAATGAGGCAAGATAAATAATGACTAAACTAGGTCATGGGTAGGTATATGGACATTGATTACATTATATCATTTGTTTCCTTAAGGTTAAAAAGGAAAAGGAGGAGCTGGACAGATGGTTCATCAGTGAAGAGCACTAGCTGCTCTTCCAGAGGACCTAGGTTCAATTCCCAGCACCCACATGGCAGCTCCTAATTGTCTGTAATTCCAATTCTAGGGGATCTGGCACCTTCAGACATACATGCTGGGAAAAACACCACTGCACTTAAATGAAAATAAATATTTTTTAAAAAATGAAAAGGAACTTCATACTCTAGTTCCAGGAAAGTGTCCTTAGAATGCCAATGTTAATCAGCTGAGTCATATCACTGGCTTCATTTCCATGCTTTCCTTTGATTATGACTTTGCTAATCCTTTAGGTATGCCAATTAAGTGCTCTTCAAACTTTAAACCAAAAAAGGAACATTCGGAAAAGAATTTCTAGCATGAATTTTTTAAAAAAGCATGAACAAAAAAACAAAGGCACTATGGTAATAAATGACAAAAATGATGATCTCAAGTGTGTACTGGGAAGGAACAGGAGGAATCCTAAGGAAATAATTGTAAATGCTGTGCATCATATTTTATGTATAAATCATAGGTCTACCTGCAGATGACATCGTATGCTTTTAAAAACTTATTTAAAGATTTAAAGATACTACACATGTGGTTCTCAACCTTCCTAATGCTGCAACCCTTTAATATAGTTCCACATGTTATGGTGACACCCCCCAGCATAAAATTATTTTTGTTGCTACTTAGTAACTTTCATCTTGGTATTGTTATGAATCGCAATGTAAATATCTGTTCTCTGATGGTAGCAGGCAACCTCTGTGAGAGGGTTGTTTGACACGTAAAGCAGTCATGACCCACAGACTGAGAGCAACTGCATGTAATCTCCGCACTCAGGAGGCTAAGGCAAGGCTGGAAGCTCAAGATCAGCCTGAGCAACATAGCAAGACCCCATCTAGAAACAAAACAAAAAAGAATAATCACTACAGAGTTTTAAGTGGAACGGGTGAAATGAAATCAAAACACAATAATGAAATAAAGATGACTATCAAAGTCCCTATCAGAGGGCTGAAGAAATGGCTCAGCAGTTAAAAGCATGACTATTTTTCCAGAGGACCTGAGGACCTCCACCCAAATGGAGGCTGGGGACTGTCTGTAACCCCAGTTCAAGGGGACTCAATGCGCTCTTCTGGATTCCACAAACATCAGGCATTCATATGGTGCACAGACATATGTAAAATTTAAAGAGTAAAATATGAGCCCCTATCAAATAACATGACATTCTGTTGAAGGTATAGTTTAACATTAACTATCTTACAGTAGGGTTAAAAGTGTCTGTTAGATTAAGACTGTCAAGTGTGAGATGGACAAAGAAAATGTGGTACATGTAACAATAAAACAAGAAAAAAAAATCCCTGTCAGTTGTGACAATATGGATCAAACTGGAGAACAGTATGCTAAGGAAATGAAATGTAGCTAAACATATAACACCCCATGACCTCACAGACAAATGTAATCTTAAAAGCTAGCCAGGCTTAGTGGGCCATACCTCTGACATCAGCACTAAGAAAGGGCATAGGAAAGAGACTGTGAATCTCTGTGAATTCAAAGTCAGCATGGCCTGGCCTTCACTGAGACCCGATCTAAAAACACATTTGTTTGGTTGTTTACAGTTGACCTGGGGGTCAGTGAGAAGCTCAATGGGCAATATGCTTGATGACCTGAGTCTGATCCCCAGAACCCACATAAGGCAGGGGAGAAATGACCCTACAAATGTGTTCCAACTTTCACGTGTGAGTTGTGTACATATACATACCACACACACATGCACCATGCACACATACTAATAATAATTTTTTAATATAAAGTTATTCTAGGGAGATCACTCAACAAATAAAATGCTGTACCGTAGACTGGACAACGGTGGCTCACGCCTTTAATCCCAGCACTCAGGAGGCAGAGGCAAGTGGATCTCTTGTGAGCTGAGGCCAGTCTTGATGGGGTGGTGTTAAGCATTCTAAATGTTAATTAATTGGTCCTGCTTGCTGTCTGTTACTTACATTGTCTCTGATTGGTTAAATAAATGCTGAGGCCTGGAGATTGGGCAAAGACTAGGGTAGGCAGGACTAAGGTGCACAGGCTTCTGAGACAGAGAGCATCTTGGGAAGAAGAAGCCTCCAAGAAGAAGCCAGGAGCAGGCAAGGAGGACACACACCATGGGTTAGACAAAAGAACCTTTTCCACTTGGCCAGAAACATCAGCATAGAGTGGAGAATAGCAGTCCAAAGGGACATATGTATACATGGGGTCATATTTGAGTAATAGAATTATGAGCTACCTTAGATGGACTAGGATTGCACAATTCAGGCCAAGGCTTGTTAAAATCCATATGGTGTCTGTGTGTATTCATTTATAATGGCAAGTCAAGGATTAACACCGCTGACCAATTAATCATAATATAACTACTAGTAAACAATTTAATTAGCCATTTTTTTTTTCTACACAGTCTGGTCTACAGAACAAGTTCCAAGACAGCCAGGTCTACAGAGAAACCCTGTCTTAGGGGAAGAATAAAAAATGCTGTACCATGCAAGCATAAGTACCTGAGATCAAGTCCCCAGAACCCACATAAGAGACACACAGTCAAGTGTCTGTAATCCTAGTACTCCTACAAGGAAAACAGGAAGCTCTCCAGAAGCCCATAGGCCAGTGAGGCTAGCATACTCAACATAAAAACCAAAAGATTCTAGATCAAAAAAAAGACAGAAAGCTAGAACTGACTCCCAGGGTTGCCCTCCACATGTACATTAAGGCAGACATAAGCCTGCATTCACACACACACACACACACACACACACAAGGACACATACTATAAATTCTAGACATACACATACAGTCTGCTTTTTCTTTCTTTTTTTTTTTTTCTTCAGGTTTTTCCAGACAGGGTTTCTCTGTGTAACAGCCCTGGCTGTCCTGGATTCACTCTGTTGAGCAGGCTGGCCTTGAGCTCAGAGATCCACCTGCCTCTGCCTCCCAAGTGCTAAGATTAAAGGCGTTTGCCACCACACCTGGCCATTACAGACAGTTGTCAACTGCCATGTGGGTGCTGGGATTTGAACCCGGGTCCGTTGGTAGAGCAGCCAGTGCTCTTAACCCCTGAGCCATCTTTCCAGCCCCAAGTCTGCTTTTTCTTAAAGAGAAGGAACCAATAACAGTGACACACACCCTTAATCCCAGCACTCAGAGAAGACGAAAGTGGATCCCTGAGGCTAGCTTGGTGTACATAGCAAGCTCCAGGCAACCCAAGATAAATAGTGAAAACTTGTCTCAATGAATGAACGAATGAATGAATCCCACAAAATAAAAAGGGAAGGAGGGGTGGTGGTGTTGGTTCATAATCCCTTCTGAGAGGAATACAACATTAAAAAAAAGCAAATCCTGAGAATTAAATATTATATCATTTTATCACATTAAATATTTTATCACATTTCTGTTCAAAACAATGTCTATTTGTACAAGACAATACAAAGCAAATGTCAATGTATATAAGTTAGCAGGGCTGTGAAGCTAACATCTAAGGGCAAGTATTGCAATAGAGAAGGACAGACCAGCTATTGTATCTTTCTCCCACTGTGTTACATCTCATTTCAGAGACTCAAGTTCTGCTCACTTTGTTGTGTATTTCTATAGCAGAATTTAAACACACACAAAAAAAAATGTTTGAAGTTTATTAAAGTGACGTAAAGTTGACAAATCACCATTCAGAAATATGTCACAACTCTAGGAAAACAAGATTTTTTTTTTTTTTTTTGGTTTTTTTCGAGACAGGGTTTCTCTGTGTATCCCTGACTGTCCTGGACTCACTTTGTAGACCAGGCTGGCCTTGAACTCACAAAGATTCGCCTGCCTCTGCCTCCCCAGTGCTGGGATTAAAGGCGTGCGCCACCACCGCCCGGCTGGAAAACAAGATTTTTAACAGTTCTTAAAATTAATCACTTTTAGTTCATGGGTGGTTTTTTTATTTGTTTGTTTGGGATGGTTGGTCTGGTTGGCTGAGTTTTGGGGGGTTTTTTGGTCGGGGGGTTGAGACAAGATTTCTTTTGTTCATGTTTTTAATAACCTAAGTATAATCATAAGCCCAGAAGTCCTATTAAAAGGTCTGGGTATGAATATTTCTATTAAATTATAAGAGTCCAAACTAACCTCTAATGACAACATATTAGCCATTTGCTACGATAGCAGAGAAAAAACAAGGAATATCTTCATTGAGTGGTAACTTTATAAGAATGTGTATTTGTCAAAAAATGCACTAAGTAAATGTCTTTGCAGACAAATGTACCTTAATTTAAAAAAAAAAAATAGAAACATGGAGGCACTGAACAAAGATAACCCAGATTAAGAGTATTTGCTACTCTTGCAGACAGCCTGAGCTCATTTCCCAGCAACCATGTCAGGAAACTCACGACGGCCTGCAATTGCAGCACCAGAGGGATCTGATGCTCTAGCCTCCAGGAGCATCAGCACTTATGGCACACACCCCACAAAGACATAGGCACATGTACATAACTGAAATTAAAATCAGTCTTTAAAAATACATAGAAACATGGTGAGATGCCTCCAAGCCAGACAACAGTTCGATCCCTGAGACCTACAGGATGGAAGGAGAGAAACGACTCATACAGGCTGTCTTCCAACCATCACATGCATGCTAAGCAACATTCACATGTGCATATGTGGGGACACATTTATACATACACACAATAAATGAATGAATGAATGAATGAATGAATGAATGCAGTGAAAATATTTTTAAACAGAAACAGTTCAAGCTTTGGGAAATTAAATACTAAAAAAATTCACTGAAGCCAGGTGGTGGCAGCGGCACACACCTTTAATCCCAGCACTCAGGAGGCAGAGGCAGGCAGATCTCTGAGTTTGAGGCCAGCCTAGTCTACAGAGTGAGTCCAGAACAACCCTGTCTCAAAAAAAAAAGAAAGAAAACCAAACAAACATTTCACTGACATCGATCTAACTTAAAAAACAAGTTAGGATACTTTGATTTCTGGTTTATTTTGTTTCCATGGGGTATTACTATGTTACCCAGTTAACCTCAAATTTGCAATCCTCCTGCCTCAACCTCGCTAAGTGCTGAGACTACAAATCCTACACCTGGCTAAAATCAGGCTATTTGTAGAGAACCCCATCAGTGAGCCTCCCAGAATCCCCTGGCCCTTAGCTATTGCCCTGTTCACATAATAATCCCTTTACCCAAATATTTGCTCAATGCTAAACCAAGCATTTCAGTCAAAATATGAATCCTCCTTTAGCACAAGAATACCATTACAAACAATGAATCTAGGAGCTGGAGAGAGGGCTCACCCATTAAGAGCACTGACTGCTCTTCCAGAGGACCTGGGTTCAATTCCCAGCACCCACAAAGGAGCTCACAACTGTCTGTAGCTCCAGTTCCAGGTGATTAACATCCTCAAATCAATGTACATAAAATAGAATTAAATGAAATTTTTTTAAAAAGCAAGCTACATATTAATTAAGGGTATATATATATATATATATATATACACATATATGTTAGGGCTGGGGAGGCTATCAAAAAAATTGAAACAATATAGGGACTGAAAGACAACAACAAAAATAAAAGATCAAGTCTGAACATAGGGAAGGCGTGATTGGCACATGCCTTTAATCCTAGCACTAAAGAGACAGAGGTAGGCATGTCTCTGAGTTTGAGACCAGCCTGAGAGGGAGGGAGGGGAAGAGGGAGGGGAGGGAAGAGAAATAGGTTAAAGAAACTGTATGTATGGCACCTCATACCTATAATCTCAGCTCTTTTTTTTTTTTTTTAATCTCAGCTCTTGGGAAGCTGAAACAGGAAGACTACTGAGTTTCAGACTCATTTGGGCAACATGGTAAGTTCCAGGCCAGCCTGAGCTATACTAGGAGACTCTGTCAATGATGAATAGAAAGAAAGGGAAGGAAAGGAAGAATGAAGAAAAAGGGTTTTTAGCCTTATGTTTTAATTCTTTACAAAGACCCTATTGTTCACCTACTGAAAATAAGCTTTGGAAAGTACTGATGCACAGAAGCACCTGAGAGAAAACACACAGGAAACATTTTTATCATTTTGTACAAGTGTCATCGTGCCTTCTATACTACTCACCAACTTACACAATACTTTGGAAAAGCCCGTCAATAACAGTCTTTCTTTTCATAACTACTACTGCTCTAGAAAACTAAAAATGTCCATTATACACAACTTAAAATCTAGAGGAAATGAAAAACAAGAACTTTTAAATTCAAACTAGCAGAGCATGGCTGTATTAACACTGAGTTAAAGGCATGCCTTCCCTGGCTGTCCTGGACTCACTTAGTAGACTAGGCTAGCTTTGAACTCACAGAACTCCAAGGCATGCCTTTTAACTCAAGAGGCAGAGGCATGAGGATCTATGTTGAATTCAAGCTATCCTGGCTTACACTGTTAGTTCCAGCCAGCCAGGACTATAGAGTGAAACCTTGTCTTTAAAAAAAAAAAAGCAGCACATCCTAAACTGTAGAAACGGACATAAACCAACTATCCTGAATATTCTGGGACCCAAAATCCTGCCTACTGTCTGTGTGTGTGTGCCCTGTGTGCATATCTGTACGCACACACATTCCCTTTCCATTAGTCACTTAGTAACCGTCTCTGTTATCATGACTCTACCAACAAAGTACTGGTTTGCATGAAGGAACCTTCACACTGTAGTCTAATGCTGTACCCATACTTCACCTCACCCTGTAGGTGCCATTAGCTCACATCATAAGGATGAGTACAGCGAAAAATGTTTGAGAGACCATATTCACATAACTCATCATACTAGATTATCATACTCTGTTGCTGTTATTAATGGTGCACGCCTTTGATCCCAGTAATTGGGAGGCAGTGGCAGACAGATCTCTTGAGTTTGAGGACAACCCTTACATAGTGAAACCCAGGACAGCCAGGGCTACACAGAAAAAACCCTGTCTTGGGGGGAGAAAATAAAACATACTACTTACTTTATAAATTATCATATATGTACACAACAAGAAAAAACATATATAGAGAGAGTTTGATGGTGTTATGTGCAGCTTTCTAGGCATTCAGAATTTCGCCCAGGGTTGGAAGGCTATTGTCCAGTCTAACTATTTTCAGGAGGACACTGTAGCCATTCAGAGTGAAGAGCAATTTTCTCAATGAAGTGTGCTAGAAATTTTGGATCCCACACATGAAAGAATAAAGTTGTTCACTTAGCTTACATGAAATGTAAAACCTAGATCAGAATGAAGTGAAGTAAAAACTAAGCTATGAAACTCTTAGAAGCCGGGCACAGTGGCGCACGCCTTTAATCCCAGCACTTGGGAGGCAGAGGCAGGTTCAAGGCCATCCTGGTCTACAATCAAGTCCAGGATAGCCAGGGCTACACAGAGAAACCCTGTCTTGGGGGGGGGGGAGAATATGAAGCAATAGGATATGGAATGGTAAGTACATAATTAGTGGGATATAAGATAGAGCCATTATGATAGTATGGAAATTTCTCATAAATAGTAAGCACAAAATAACAATATGACCTAGCAAATGCACTGGATATGTATTCAGAAGAAACAGAACCAGTTAACTTGAATAGATATTTGTACATCAATGTGCATAATAGCATTATTTTCAATACCCTAAAGGCAGAAGCAAAGCAACTGTCCATCAATGGGTCAATATATAAAAATGGCATATAAATACAATGGAATATTAGTCGCTATTTTAAGTGTAAGATAATTCAGACATATGCCACAAGATGATGAACTTTGAAATTTTCAGAAAAAAAAATTAAGTACTACCCTTCCCAAAAGGGAATATTGTGCGTTTACACATATATGGAAGTACTTACAATAGTCAAAATCATAGAAAAAGAAAATGGAAGAGTGGCTGCCAGTACAATTGGAAGGAGCAAATAGGAAACTAGAATTTGATGAGTACAGGGTCAGCCTAACTGACTCCATCTTGAAAAAAAAAAAATCCATTTTGTATTAGGTTTGACTCAGAGCTAACCTCCAGTTCCAGGAAAAACAACAAAATATACCTGACCTTGCATTCCAGAGGTGTTTCCTGGTCATAACTGGACAGCTCACTCTGAATTCTAAACAAACTTTCTGCTGGTCAAGCTGACCGATAATGGTATGGCAACAAGTAGCCAATTAGGGACAGACAGGTTTGTCTTTCCAAATGTCATCCAATCTTGTGCTAGAAACCCCTTTCTTTGTTTAAGCCCCTATAAAAATCTTTTATTTTTTTAGTTCAGGGCTCTCAACTTGAACCACTGCATAGGTGAGTATTGGGAGTCCAAGCTTGAGCTTGAATAAACAACCCTCATATTTTCATATCAGAGTTGGCTTCTGGGTGGTCTTTGGAGTCTCAGGAACCGGACAGAACAAGGGTATTCCTAAAGTCTTAATCTTAACCATGGATTTCTTGTTGAGCATATTCTTTTCTTTTTGAGACAGAGTTTCTCTGTATTACCATCCTGGCTATCCTGGAACTCATTCTGTAGACCAGGCTGGCCTCAAACTCAGAGATCCGCCAGCCTCTGCCTCCTCCAAATGCTGGGACTAAAGGCGTGCAACCACCACCACCCGCCTCCAAAACATCACTCTTAACTTAAATACATATATGTACAATCTATACCACTATTAAAAATTAAAATGCCCCACCAGCATGGTGGTGTAGACCTGTAATTATAACATTCAGGAGGCAGAGACAACAACCACTAGTTGAAGGCCAGGCTTAGTTGCACTGACAAATTCTAACTCGAAAAGAAAAAGAAAGAAAATGGAGCCAGTAAGATGATTCAGCAGATAAAGGCAAAAGCAACCAGGACTGACAACTTGAATTCCCAGAATCCAGACAGTAAGAGGAGATGAGTTGACTCCAGCAGTTGTCCTTGAGCTCCACAAGACATGGCATACACACACAAACAACTTTAAAGAGAAAATGTGGTCACACTTTCTAAAAAATTAAGAACAGTAGGGCCAAGAAACACCCTACCAATAATAAAATGACAGAAAGCATAAAATAAGGTAACAATAACAGGATGACGTTGTCCACCAAACATCCAGAGCAATAACTTCAAATTCTTATATTATACTACAACATCCCTTGTGGAAAGATATAAGAAGGTCCACTGATCATATAAACACAAGACCTTCTCTTTGTTGTGTGCTTGTGTGCATGCATGCATGTAGAGAACAGAGGACAACCTGTGGAGTCACTTCTCTCCTTCTACCTGACGTCATTGGGCTTTTGCAGCAAGCGCTTTTATCCACTGAACCAACTCATCAGTCCATTTCTTTGTACCAAAAGTAGGTATAATTTCATATCTATATCTTTGAAATTAAAATTCCCCTTTTTCAGATATTTGTTGTGTGTGTGTATATGTATGCAGGCATGGAGTTCAGTCGACAACTTGCAGGAGTAGGTTCTCTCCTTCCACCATGTGGGTTTCCAGAGATCAAACTCAGGTTGTCAGAAAACAGTTTAGCAATCCCAGCACTCAGAAGGCAGAGACAGGCAGATCTTTGTGAGTTCAGGCCCAGCCTGGTCTACATAGAGAGTTCCAGGACAGCCACAGCTACACAGTGAGACTACATTGCAAGAAAGAAATGTTTTTTCCGGTGTGGTGGCTGGAGGCACAGGCAGTCTGTCTGATCTCTGAGTTCGATGCCAGCCTTTTCTACAAATTCCAGGACAGCCAGGGCTCTGTTACGTAGAGAAACCCTGTCTCAAAACAAACAAAAAAACAACAACAACAAAGAAAAATAAATAAATAAATACGTTTTTAAAAAGTGCTCAGGTTGTCAGGCTGTCTATAGACAACTTTACCCACTGAGCTGGCTCACCAGACCTTCTATACTCTTAATACCCTTTATTCCCCTTTAAACTTAACTGAGAATTTTTCTGGTAAAACCCCTGTGCCAAAAGAAACTTGAAGACTTTACCAATCACGTGGAATATTTCTTCGGATAACTAACAAAAGGCATGAGAAGGCCGGGCATGGTGGCGCACACCTTTAATCCCAGCACTTGAGAGACAGAGGCAGGTGGATCTCTGTGAGTTCAAGGCCAGCCTGGTCTACAAAGTGAGTCCAGGACAGCCAGGGCTGTTACACAGAGAAACACTGTCTCAAAAACAAAAAAAAAAGTTAATAAATGGTATTTACTCATACAATCTT
The DNA here is from genome assembly GCA_907164525.1 of Lophiomys imhausi. NCBI lineage: Eukaryota > Metazoa > Chordata > Mammalia > Rodentia > Muridae > Lophiomys > Lophiomys imhausi. The sequence continues at coordinate 941,347 of CAJQZJ010031795.1, read as the reverse complement.
CAAGCTAAGAACCGTATCCACATATAGCATGGATACAGTGTCAATTTACTACTCCTATTCACCTACTACCACTAACCCACTATTATTTACCCAGACACACTGATAATAAAATGAGAAATTATTAATCCTCATTTATAAATATTTAAATGCTGTTGCCTGGCAGACTTATTCTAGTTAAACAAAGGATCTGTAAATAAAAATGATTTGACTTAGTAGTCAATAAAAATCATACTCTGTATGATTATAAAGTCTCATGAGGGCCTGAAGAAATGACTCAGAGGTTAAGAGCACTGGTTGCTCTTCCAGGGGGGCTCAGGTTCTATGTCCAGCACCCACACGACAGCTCACAATCATTAATAACTCCTGTACCAGGTGCTCCAATGCCCTCTTCTGGCCCCAGAGGACATCATGCCCACAGGTGGTACACAGACATACCCACAAAATAACTTTAAAAGATTAAAAACAACATTTTTAAAAAGTCTCATAGGTCTGTACTACAACTTGTAATGCAATTTCCACTTTTCAAATCTACACCATAGCCAGGCTGCTGGTATGTACAGCTATACTAAGGTTTAACTGTATTACTTGCTGTGTTAATTGTAGAACTCTATAGTACTTAATCTCCATTTCCATCTTCTGTCTTTTTGCTATTTCTATCAGTTTATTCTCTATTGCAAACTAGTGTGACAGAACACCATGACCAGCACAACTTGGAGGAAAGGGTTTATCTGGCTTACACGTTCCAATCGAAATTCAGACTACATGAAATCAGGGCGGGAACTCAAGCAGACCTGGAAATAGGAACTAAAACAGAGACTATGGAGGGAACTCTGCTTAGTGGCTTGTTCAGCCTGTTTTCATATATCATCCAGGACCACCTGCCCAGGAGTAGGCTCAAGGACAGAGCCACCTATGTATGATTAGCTGGGCCCTTCTACATCAATCAAGAAAATGTCCCACAGGCTTACAGTGGTTCTCTTTACCCAGATAACTCTGGCTTGCATCAAGTTGGCAAAATAACTAATGAGCAATATTATCATTAATGTTCCTTCTAGACATATTACAAAATCTATAACTCACTGTTACCATACCCACTCCGAAAGAATCAACTATATCTTTTTTTTTTTTTTTTTGGATACTGGGATTAAACCTAGGACTTCAATTGTGCTAAGTATTCTATCTTTATAAACTTTGTATTGCTCAGGCTGGCCTGGAACTTGCCATCTTCCAGCATGAGCTGCTGATATCTGGGATTGTAAAATTCTGCCCCAGGCCTGGTTTCAAAGAAGAAAGATCTTTTATCTGAACTCTTCAAAGCTTGCCTTTATTTAAAGCTGTTAGAAGAGACCTATTGAAAGCTTTTTATTACAAGGCCAAGTTAGTCTTGCTAATAAGCTCTCAGCTGAAAGTGACCACTTTTTACTCTGGTGGCTTAGAACTAGAACATCTATCTGTGTAACTCTGACCGTTACACCTACGGTTCCCAAGCAGTGGCTTACTATATAATAACTAAAATTTGACCACCCTCAGGAAACCTCATCCAATGCTTAGCATCTAGTTTAGTAAAGACAAAGGGATGCTGTAGCCTTCTAAAACTCATTCAGGTTTCCAAAAGGGTCTCTCTGCTGCTTGGATTCTCTGATTCCCTCCTTTAGGAAAGGATGTCAAAGCACAAAGCTCAGACAATCATGTGACTTGGGTAATGTGTTTCTGTTCTCTCAGAGATCACAGTTCTGTGTTTTTATTGTCCAAGTCCAAAAACAATTTCATGTATTTTGTTTAGCCAGTTTTCTTTTCTTTTTTTTTTTTTTTTTAATGGTAGGAGAGGTAGTTTCAAACAAGTACCATCATAGCTGGACTAATTTAACCTTTTGTAAATGCAGGAGTCTGAATGATAAAAGACATTATACGGCTTTTTATAGCTTAGCAATTACTGAGAGAGCCTAGGGAAGTTCCTCCTCTAGCCTATACATTGTACAATATGTGACTACATAATTGGCAAATTAATTCATGACAAGAGTAGACCAAGGAAATAACCATCTTTGTTCTTGAGATCTGTAGAAAAAAGGCATCTCCTGACCCAGCAAGTAGCTGTACTCCATCTGTCTTGTTCTACCTGCTCTCCCAGTCCTGACCACCTTCCATGAAAAGTCACCCCCAAGTCTGGGAACACCCACCATCATGTAAGCCATTACTAACTTAGCTTCCTAGCAAGACAGATTTTGGTAAAGTCTTCCATCTTCTCATCCAGCCAACTATTCAAATAAAGTTGCCTTCCTTGCTTCAACAATCTACCTCTCAGCTTTACTGGTTCCCCACACAGCAAGCAGTCACATTGAGGTAAATGAGATAACTCATTATGATGAAAGAGTGAACTGGCTAGGAAACAGATTTCAAAGTAGGTTGCACTAAATGAGAACTTTAAAATATTTAAGAAGAGGGGTGGGAACACTAACACCAACACACACACACACTAATCAGTCATTGTCTATGATTTTATTACTCTTCTGGGTACGTGCACACATGAGCAACATGCTGCAATGTGTGCCTGTGTGTGTGTGCAAGTGTACATTCCTGTGCATGTGAAAAGGGCAAAATGTCTCTTCCCTATAGATCACCACCTTTTTAAAGATTTATTTTTATTTTATGAACATGACTGTATCATGCATGTACTAGTGTACATAAAATAAACCTCATGACAGAGGTCAGAGCAGGTATCAGTCCCCCAGAACTGGAGTTAAACACAGCTGTAAGCCACCATGTTGGGGCTCAGAACCAAATCCAGGTCCTCTGCAAAACCTGCTGAGCCGTCTCTCAAGTTCCAATAAAAAATGTTTAATTACTCTTTTGTTATTTGAGAATCTCACATCATGCACGCCATCATCCTCACTTCCAAGTCTTCCCATATCTGCCCTCCTTTCCCATGACCTCTCCTACCCACCCCCAAATATAAACAAGTCCATTTTGTGTGGTCCCTATATTCAGTGGAGCATGGTCAAATTCCTAGTGGCAGCCCTCCAAAGGAGAATGAGTTTCTCTGCCTACATCCACAACAGAAGCCATCAGCTAGAGAGCTGAGCTCTGACCGTAGGGGGTAGGGCTAGCTCTCCAAGAGGGGCAGTACCAGCTCTCAGGTGCCCACAGACATTAACATTGCTTCAGGCCACAGCACAGACCTTAGCACCCTCATGGGGCCACAGACATCAACACGACTCTTAGCTGTATCAGGACCAGTGACCCACTCATGACCCTAAGCAACTGCTCGGACCATAAGCCTCAACATGGTCTCAACACATGCCACTCACATCAGCACGGCTCCCCAGGCAGCAAAGCCTGAGAACATCACCAAGGTATTGGGTGGCCCAGACTGCATACGTCCACATGGATCTCAGGCTTCATCACATGAAGCAGCAGATCTTCATAAGATGAAGCAGCATAGACCACCGATACTAACATGTCTTCTGGTGGTATTGCTGACCAAAGTTGTCTTTCAAGAGGTGCAACCCAGAAAGTGAACCTTTCCTTATCTTGGGCCTCTGTCATCAACCAGAGCAAGGGGGACCCTGCAGCCCCAGGGCAGGCTTGTGGGGCTGAGTCTGCATCAGCATAAGCTCCAGGCTGTTGTCCAGCATCCCACTGACCCTACTGGGAAACAACAGCATTTGACCCCAGCCCCCTCTCCCAACTGTCACTATCATGTCTCCAGTCCCACTTCTCTGCCCAGCACACATGCACCACTCCATTTTTCTCTTTCTTTCCTTTCTTTCTTTACCACTTCTCCATCATCTGTTTACTCATTATAGTGGCACTTGCTTGGGTGTCTTCCACCCACCCTCTCCCCCCCAGTAGATGTTTTAAACAAAATGAATTTTTTTTGTTTACAGTTAACAGTACAAGATATTCTCACTTATTCCAAGTGGATTTGTCTAGGAGTATAATTTGCTCAACATCTGACAATATTCTACAAAAATTACCAGCCTTTTTTAGTAAAAAAGGTCTGGCATTCAGGTATGTCCAACCTGAGGCTCGTACATGTGAAAGAAATCCAAGTCCAGAAAACCAACAAATGCAGAATGTACTGGCTCGAGGGATGCTGAGGTGAAGCACTGAGATAAAGAAAAAACTGAAAGTACCAGGCCTTCAAAAGCTCAGTGGCACCAGATCTACTTCTCTACCTCGGGCTGCTCTTCACTTGCCTGGCCTCATGCTATCCCTCTGCAGCCAGACGGCCCTTCTGACAGAGCAAGAACAGAAGTGCGGGCAGCTGGAGGTAGTCCTAGCTTCTCTAGCCCAAACAAAAACTGACAGCTTGTTCTTCTCACCTGTGTTGTCAACACAGTAAGGGTATATCCATATTTTTTAAGTGTGTGTGTGTGTATGTGTGTGCATATATATGCCACACACACCCTTTGTGGCAAATGTCAATGCCTTATACCTGTCAGCACAGGATGAACTAGTAGAAAACTGCTGTAGCCTGGTAGACATGGTCTACCCTTGAGGAGTGGGAATCCTTACTGAATAGACAATGTAATGGTCTGGCCACTACAGCCAGGTGTAGTGGTGCACACTTTCAATCCCAGCACTTGGGAGGCAGAGACAGGCAGATCTCTGTGAGTTTGAGGCCAGCCTGGTCTACAAAGTGAGTCCAGGATGACCAGGGACACACAGAGAAACCCTGTCTCAAAAAACAAAACAAAACAAAAAAGGCTTGGCCACTATATATGTTGACTCATTTTTCTAATTTACTCCCCCCACCCCCGCACTACCCCACAAGACAGGGTAAATTGTCATTTATGATAAAGAATTGAATACAAGGTGAAATTTATTATTCGTTAACACAAAGTCCTATTAAACTGTGAAAACCAGAGTCAACAAAAATGAAGAATTGCCGGGTGTGTTGGCACACACCTTTAATCTCAGCACTCGGGAGGCAGAGGCAGGCAGATCTCATGAGTTCAAGGCCAGCCTGGTCCACAAAGCATGTCCAGGACAGCCAGAGAAACTCTGTCTCGAAAAAACAAAAACAAGCATTGTGGAAAAGATATGAGTCAAGATTCTTGGCTTATAACAGTCAACACATACAGAACATTCTTCTAAAAGTTTCACCATCTATTAATCAATCTTAAGATTCTATAAGGCAGGTAATATTGCCCCTATTTTACAAAGAGGGAAATTGAGACACAAAGAAATAACTTTCTCAAGTCATAAACTTAACCAATAAATAATTTAAAGATGCAAGTTTAAACCATATAAGAAATTAAGTAGAACTAGTACATGCAGAAACAATTCAAAAACAAACAGCCAGCTAAGGATAGGTTCAGTACCAGAGTGCTAGCTAGGGTTAACATCTCCTGCATGCTGTAATGAAATGAATAAGGGGCTGGAGAGGTGGCTCAGAGGTTAAGAGCACTAGCTGTTCTTCCCAAGGTCCTGAGTTCAATTCCCAGCAACCACATGGTGGCTCACAGCCATCTACATTGAGATCTGCCTGGGCATATATGTACAGCAAATACTGTATACATAATAAAAAAAATGTTTGCCAGGCGTGGTGGCGCACGTCTTTAATCCCAGCACTTGGGAGGCAGAGGCAGGCGGATCTCTGTGAGTTCGAGGCCAGCCTGGTCTACAAAGCAAGTCCAGGACAGCCAGGGCTGTTACACAGAGAAACCCTGTCTCGAAAAACCAAAAAAAAAAAAAAAAGAAATGAATGAATTGTTGAGGTTTGTTGTTTTGTTTTTTAGATTTATTTACTTTATGTGAATAAGTGTTTTGCCTGAGTGTATATATGTGCACTGTGTGTAAGCCTGGTGCCTGCAGAGATAAGAAGGAACTGACGCCCCTGGAACTGGAATCGTGGATGGTTGTGATCATGTGGGTACTAGAAACCCGAACCTAGGTCACCTGCAAGAACAAGTGTTCTTAACCACTGACCCTTCTCTCTAGCCACACTTAATTTGTAAAAGGCCACTGTCAAAGCACTATATATAGAAAAAGCTGAAAAGGGGGCTGGAGTGATGGCCCAGCGGTTAAGAGCACTAGCTGTTCTTCCAAAGGACCCAGGTTCAAATCCCAGCACCCACATGGCAGTTCACAGCTGTCTGTAATTGCCAGGCATGGTGGCACACGTCTTTAATCCCAGCACTTGGGAGGCAGAGGCAGGCAGAACTCTGTGAGTTCAAGGCCACCCTGGTCTACAAAGTAAGTCCAGGACAGCCAGGGCTACACAGAGAAACCCTGTCTCAAAAAAACCAAAAAAAAAAAAAGAAAGAAAGAAAAGCTGAAAAAACACAAATAAAAGGAAAGGATTTCTTTTCTTTCAATGCAATGACCAGGCCAGATTGTCATCTGTATGAAACACATCAAACAACTAAATACAATCCTCCATCATATTTATAGCAAAATACTATCTATCATACTCAACATTTTTTTAGGATTAACACATTTTACTGAAAATAGAAAGCTCCACCATAATCAAAATGGGTCAATCTAAGTAAATTCAGGCTTATCTCTGAAAAATATTTTAAGATAATTTAGTTTTCTTATCTCTGAGACCGTTAAACATAAAACTGGCGTACTCCTAAATTTTCCATTCAAACTAGCAATAAAAACAAACTTTGTTAGTGATTATGAAAGTTTAGTTGGCCACCGAAAACCAATTATGGCTATGAAATCAAATTTAAAAATGGAACTGCAATCACTCCAATCCACAAAACCATCATAGTTATATTAGTATCTATTTCATAGTACAAAAGCAATTTCATTTTCTAACCATTTTTACTCCTAAAATGTGCAATGCAAATGGGCAAAAAGTGCCTGCTCCTGCTTTGGTCCCTCCAGCCTGTTTAATTAGGAGACAGAGGCTACAGTGCCCAGCATGAACATGATATGTGTGCTTACTTCTGAGCTAAGTATATTCCTTCAGCTCTAGAAAACTGATCTGCATTGAGCTTCTTGAGTTAACCCTTAGTCACCATAAGGCTATTCTGGTCCAGGCCTAGAAAAGGGAAGTGGCACTTCACTCCCAGAATGGCCACCACCATTATGAATCCTCAATTTATTGTCCACCCCAAAATTATAAGATTGCTAGCAAAAAAAATATTTTTTAAAAAGTATATATATACAATGGGATACTAGTGCATACTACTCTGAAAGGTCCTTGTGTAGCATTACACTCAGGTACAAGTAAGAGCTCATCTTGATTTCTTGGCTCTTTTACTGATGTAATCATAGCATTAAGCTTTGAAATAGAATCCTGGGATAGGTCATTCCCTTCAAAGTGTCCACCATTACTCCTTAGTGAGTCAGCTTCTGGACTGTTGCCAACATGCTTTGTACTGGATTCAGCATGAAAACACATTTTGGTAGAGTAGGAGCGGTGAGTACAGCAACACATGTCAAGACTCCCTCAAGTACTTATCAAGCAAGGGACACAAATACAGATCAAAAGTCATTCAAGGGCTGGGCATGGTGGCCCACACCTTTGATCTCAGCACGAGGCTGGTCTTGAACTCACAGAGATATGCCTGCCTCTGCCTCCGAGTGCTGGGATTAAAGGCCACCTCCCCCGGCCCCAGAGGCACATGTTTTAATTCCAGTACCCAGAGAGAAGCGGGAAGATCTCTCTGTGAATTCAAGGCCAGTCTGCTCTACATAGACAGTGCCCAGACAGCAAGAACTACACAGAGAAATCCTGTCTCAAAAAAGCAAAATCAAAAAACAAAACAAAGTGCCAGGCGGTGGTGGCGCACAACTTTAATCCCAGCACTTGGGAGGCAGAGGCAGGTGGATCTTTGCGAGTTCGAGGCTAGCCTGGTCTACAAAGTGAGTCCTCCAGAAAGAGCCTCTACTCTACTCCCCTGTTCTTTGATAGGGGTGGGGCAACCGAGTGACATTGTGACATGGGTTCCCTTTTTAGCCTCTCAGGGTACCCCAGCTTCACACACGTAACAAGCTCACCCCAGCTCCTTCATATGGCACCCTGATAAGTATTTAAAGCCAGTTTAGGGGAAAAAAAGATAGATGCACCATAGGAGACAATCTCCACTCAGATTTCTAAGAATTTTTTAAAAAGTCTTAGCTGAAGAAAATAATGACATTCAAAGGCTAGAAAGATGGCCTACTGGTTAAGAGCCCTTGTGCCCTTCCAGAGGACTGAGGTTCAGTTCCAAGCACCCACATGGCAGTTCACAAGAGTCTATAACTCCAATTGTAGAGAATTCAGCATACTTTGCTGACCTCTAAAGGCACCAAGTACACATGTAGTGCATAGATGCACACATACAGAAAACACTCGCTCACATTAAGATGAATAAAATAAAATAAATCTTTCACACACACACATATGCCAGAGTCCTGTGAGGACGTCAGAGGACGACATGCAAGAGTCAGTTCTCTCCTTCCATAATGGGAGTTGCAGAGACTCAACTCTGTTCAGTCTTAGTGTGAACATTCTCATTCACTGAGCTATCTCACCAACCCCAATTTATTTACTTTATTTTTGTGTGTGACATGTGTAAGTGCAAATCCATGCACATGTAGGTCAGAAAACAATTTTTAGGAGTAAGTTTTCTTTCTACCCTGGGTTCCAAGAATCAAACTCAAGATTGCATAGTAGGCATTTTATCTGCTGAGCCATCTCACAGGCTCTACAATAGTGGTTTGCAACTTTTGGGTTGAGAGGTCACATATCAGATTTTACATTATGATTCATAACAGTAGCAAAATTACAGTTATGAAGGAGCAATAAAACAATTTCATGGTTGGGGGTCACCACAACATGAGGAATTCTATTAAAGGGTCACAGCATCAGGAAGGTTGAGAACCACTGATCTACACCAAAATCTATAAGTAACTGAATGGTTCTATTTTATACTTTAATCTCTTCCTACTGTTCATCTATGTAACTGTTCCACCTTAAGATTCTATAATCTGGGGTGGAGAGATGGCTCAGTGGTTAAGAGCACTGGCTGCTCTTCCAAAGGACCCAGGTTCAAATCCCAGCATCCACAAGGCAGTTCAAAACTGTCTGTAATAGCTGGGTGAGGTGGCACACACCTTTAATCCCAGCACTCAGGGAGCCAGAGGCAGGTTGGATCTCTGTGAGTTCGAGTCCAGCCTGGTCTACAAAGTGAGTCCAGGACAACCTGGACTATCACACTGCCGTTCTGCTTCTGATGGGGCTGGAAACACATGTTCCTCCACCAGAAGACGTGAGCTAGGTCAGTCCAGGCAGAAAAGGGAGGCCAGGTAGATAGTGTGGGAGACCGGGTAGATAGTGTGGGAGACGCTGCAGAAGCTCAGCATCTCTCGGCAGGCTGCAACAACCAGTGGCAGTGATCAAGGCACAAGCCTGCTAAGCAGCCAGTGGCAGCAGGCAGGAGCATGTGGCCCTAGCATGTGCAGCAGCCAGGCAGGAGCCAGGGCCCCATGCAAGCCTGGCCAACCAGGCAGCAGAAGCAAATTCTTCATGGAACAAAGAGCAAGCACTTCCTTCCCAAGCCCAAAATAAATAGTCAGGTCCCAAACAGTCATGGTGAAAGCAGGGAGAAAGTTTATTTCATGAATCTGGGGCATTATAAACCTTTGAGCAGTGGGGAGGGGTTTTGGAGGTGAATGTGTTTGATTTTCTAGGTATGGTCTTATCAGAAGAAAAAAAAATATAGTACCTAGTTATCCCATGGCCAGCGGGGTGGGAAAAGAACTCCAGGTAGGCTAAAGGCATAGACAAATGTCACTGGCTGAAAGCCAAGGCACCCACAGACCTCATTAGCACGGGCAGGTATTTTTCAGAAATATCCAGGTGTTTGCCAGGAGGGTTTCATCAGGAGGGTTTGAACTAAGTGACATGCCTTAAAGGATCTGAAGTTTCAGGTGGAAGAGAGGGATTCCACTGAAAGAAGGGAGTCATTTAGCATAGAGCTCAGAGGCTTTCTGGTAACACCAGACTTCAACCTTACCAACAAAAATTCCCCACATTACATAGAGAAATGTCTCAAAAAGATCCCCACCCCACCATCCCGCTGAGACAGGGTTTCTCTGTGTGGCCCTGGTTGTCCTGGAACTCACTCTGTAGACCAGGCTAACCTCAAACTCTGAAATCCACTGGCCTCTGCCTCCTAAATGCTGGGATTAAAGGTGTGTGCCACCACTGACCAGCAGAAAGAGCCTTCTTTAACATACTGCACAAGGTCAAAAGAGATACCTGGTTATGTGTCCAAGGCACCTTGCACAAAGCAATCACCTTCAACATTAAGTATATCATTTATTTTAGTTAGCAAAAAGAAAACCACTCAAGTTACCTAATTATAATCTCTTTTCACAATCGCTAAGATTTTAATAGTCTTTCTTTGACAATGACCATACAAAACAAGAATTAAGTTCCCTAAGATGTAGAAGAGAGAGGGACTTTATTTTTTCTTTTTTTTTAATAATTTATTTCTTCAAGTTACATCTCAATCACAATCCCCTCCCTACTCCCCCCTCCAGTCCCACCCTTCCGCCCTCCTCCCCCTCAACCCCACATCCTCTTCCCTTCTTTTTTTTTTTAGTTTAAGGTATTTCTTTTTCCCCCCAACAGCTCTCCCTTTCAGTCCAAAAAATGGTTCTTTTTCTTATAACTATAAATACAATACAAAACAACAGAAATAAATAGGCCACAATTATAAGAGTTATATGGCTTAGCATACATTCCCAATGTCCAGTCCATATGCATTTGGCACCTGAATTTAACATCCTACTATCTAACCATCTCCATGAGTTTAAAGTTCTATATCTAACTCAGCTTTCATACTAACTTGCCTCATAATTTTAAAAATATCTTCTTAGATCCAGAACACCCTCTTGATTCCTAAACAACTCAAATTTTAACTATGAGACTCTAGCTATCTATTCTTCAACCACCTCAGAGACCTGAGAGGGATAAATATATCTGATTATATAGGAAGTGCAGGGCCTGCAGCTTCCAAAACTAAGAAATGACATACCAGTGGCTGCCTGGACAGTTCCCATTTTCTCTCCATACATTACAGCATCAATCTTCAGCCATTTGGTCCCGTTTCTCTGACAGACATTGATTGCAGAGCAGGAATTATGAAGGACTTACCTACCCTGTCTTGGCAGAGCTAGGCTGTCGACTTATCTGCTTCCAAGTTTTGTCCTTTTTGGACAGAAGTCTGTCTAGACTTTATTTTTTCTAATGAAAGAAAATGTTTCCTGACTTCATAACTTATGGGTGAAGGGGCACAAATCAAAAACAACTTCTGAATTTTAAAAGTTACCAACCGCCATGGAGGCATGTGCTTCTAATCCTAGCATTTAAGGGGTATAGGCAGGAGTTCAAGGCCAGCCTGGACTACAGAGTGAAATCTAAGCCAGTCTGAGAAATTTAGTGAGATCCTGTCTCAAAATAAAAAGCACCAAAAGCTGGGGGTACACCTCAGTGGTAGAGTGTTTGCCTAGATGAGTAAGGCCCTGGGTTTAATTCTCTGGCCAAAAACAACCACAACTCAACAAAACATTTTTGTTTGGTTGGTTGGTTTTTTTGTTTTGTTTTGTTTTGTTTGGTTTGGTTTGGTTTTTCGAGACAGGGTTTCTCTGTGTATCCTTGGCTGTCCTGGACTCGCTTTGTAGACCAGGCTGGCCTCGAACTCACAGAGATCCGCCTGCCTCTGCCTCCCGAGTGCTGGGATTAAAGGCGTGCGCCACCACGCCCGGCTCCATCTTAGAAATCTTAAGCAGTGACAGCCAGAGAAAAATATACCTCAATAGATCCAAAGATGCTTCAATGGGTGAAAGAAAAAGGAATTTGAGCTAATTTGTAACTCACATCCTTGTTCATTTTGTGTCTTTCATTTCATAAAACACAAATACATAGTAAATTAAAACTGTAAATTAGGGCTGGAGAGATGACTCAGCGGTTAAAAGTACTGACTGCTCTTTCAAAGGACCTGAGTTCAAATCCCAACACCCACATGGCAGTTCACAGTTGTCTGTAATTGCTGGGCATGGTGGCACATACCTTTAATCCCAGCACTTGGAAGGCAGAGGCAGGTGGGTCTCTGTGAGTTCAAGGCTAGCCTGGTCTACAAAATGAGTCCAGGACAGTCAAGGATACACAGAGAAACCCTGTCTCAAAAAACCTTAAAAAAAAAAAAACTGTAAGCCGGGCAGTGGTGGCGCACGCCTTTAATCCCAGCACTTGGGAGGCAGAGGCAGGCAGATCTTTGCGAGTTCGAGGCCAGCCTGGTCTACAAATTGAGTCCAGGGCAGCCAGGGTTACACAGAGAAACCCTGTCTCGAAAAACAAAACAAAAAAAAAAACTGTAAATTAAATACCAAAGTATTAAAGATTAGTGCTCAAACTTTTCTGATAGGGCAAGAAACCAAAAAGCCTAAACACCAGAGGTCTAACATACTATTTCATTGCTTAACTCGTTTTTACCCCTCCAGAGTTTAACTATAGAGATTAAGTCTTGGTGTTGAAAAAAGAACAGATAAACTAATCCAATTTAATGTCACAATTACACACTACAATTGATAAATTACTAGTATGAATGTATGAAAATAGGTTCTAACATGTTGATGGAAAATTAAGACATCCATCCTATAAATATGATATTAAAACAATTCCATTTCAAGGGATGGAGGCTCTAAGCATTGTTCAAGGCTCTTGACTCAATAGTCAGAAAAGAAGAAAAAAACAACAAAAAAAAATACCCTCTTAGCCGGGCGGTGGTGGTGCACGCCTTTAATCCCAGCACTTGGGAGGCAGAGGCAGGTGGATCTTTGCGAGTTCGAGGCCAGCCTGGTCTACAAAGCGAGTCCAGGACAGCCAGAGCTGTTAAACAGGGAAACCCTGTCTCGAAAAACCAAAAAAAAAAAAAAAAAAATACCCTCTGACCTGATAAATTTATAGGATTAAGAAAATAGCACAACTGCAGAAAAATGTCCACACAACTTCATCACAGCACTGTTTTAAAAAAAAATTAAGACAATGTAAATTAACAAAAATAAGCTGGGCATTGGTGGCGCACGCCTTTAAACCCAGCGCTCGGGAGGCAGAGGCAGGTGTATCTCTGTGAGTTTGAGGCCAGCCTGGTCTACAAAGTGAGTCCAGGACAGCCAGGCTGTTACACAGAGAAACCCTGTCTCGAAAAACCAAAAAATAAATATATATTGATATAAATTATGATTACAGAATACTAACTATCCATTATAAGAATATAAATTTCACATGGAAAGCTTTTCTTGTAAGTATTCCAATCAATAATGTAAAATGAAAGAACTATAATTGCATTCAAGTTTGATAGCCCATCTCTACTTTTTTTTCCTGATTTTTCAAGACAAGCCAACACGCCTGGCTGACCATCTCACTTTAATGTGTTCTCCTGGGATGGTTTACACCTGGTTTGGCACTGGATTGGCTGCTGACACTTGGGATGTGGATGCAAGGGGATAGGTGTAAGGCTAATTTTATCTACAGAGCGACTTTAAAGCCCGCTTGGGCTACAGGAGATTCTATCTGAAAAAGCCAATAAACAAAACACATTCCCAAGTCCAATCCCAAGTGCTGAAATTTCACATGTGCACTGCCATACCTAGCATCTAGTGGGTTTTTTTTACAATGAACATGTACTATATCATTCATAATAAAAAATAATTTTACTTTAAAAGGGAACTATATGAGAAGAGATGTGAGAAGGGGGAAAGAGGGAAAAAGAGAAAAGGAGAAAAGGTAATGTTTTCTAAATAAATGAAATCTAAATTTAACAGTGTGTGTGTGTGTGGGTGTGTGTGTGTGTGTGTGTGTGTGTGAGAGAGAGAGAGAGAGAGAGAGAGAGAGAGAGAGACATGAAATCAGAAGAAGTGGGGAAAACGCCACCATAGGAAGGGAGGAGTAAAGGGCAATGGGCAAATGAATTCAGATGCAAAGTACAATGTCATACATGAAAGAAAAAAAATTTTTTGGTTTTTCGAGACAGGGTTTCTCTGTGCACTCCTGGCTGTCCTGGACTCACTTTATAGACCAGGCTGGCCTCAAACTCACAGAGATCCGCCTGCCTCTGCCTCTCAAGTGCTGGGATTAAAGGCGTGCGCCACCACGCCTGGCTCAAGAAATATTTTTACACTAAAAAGAAAAGACATTGTAAGCTAGCAAGATAATTCAGCAGGTGAAGAAGCTTACTGACAAGAATGGCAATTCTTAATTGAGTCCGTGGGACCAACAATGTGGATAGGACTAACTTCAACAAGTTTTCTCCTGACCTCTACAAAAACACTGTGGCATCTGCATATTCCCGCCTACACCCACACCTGCACACGAACACATGCACACACACAATAAAAATCTAGTAAAAAAGATTAAAACTTGTAACTTGTAAAGCTAGAGAGAGAATTCAGTAGGTAAAGTGCTTGCCACACCATCATGAGAACCTGAGTTAAATCCCCACAAACTACGTAAAACTCCATGTGTTGGCAGCACACACTTGGAACCCCAGCATCAGAGAAGAGGCATGAACAGGTAGTCTTTGGAGGAGGAAGGTCAGCTGGCTGGTGAGCTTAGACAAATCCAACTACAGAGCACTGGGCCCAAGGAGAGACTCTGTCTGAAAATAGGCAGTTCTCAAATACTGACATCAAGGGTTAACTTCTGGCCTCTGCTCAAATGCACATGCACACACATATACATACCTACACATATCCATGCTGGCCTGGGGCGCCCTATGTACAATAGGCTGCCCTCAAACTCAGAGATCCTCATGCTTCTGCTTCCAGAGTGCTGGGATAAAAGGTGTATAACACACCTAGTATAAATTTAGATAATAATAAACACAGTTCCCAAATCAACAGTTTTACCATTGGCAATGTACTGACTTATCGTTTTTAATGCTTTTTTTAAATAACCACGCTGATTTCATTACCCTGTAATATGCCATTTGCCATTTAGAAAACACAGTTCTGGGTCTGGAGAAATTGCAGAGGACCTGGGTTTGGTTCCCAGAAACCACATGGAGCCTCATAATCATCTGTAACTCCAGCTCCAGGGGATCTGACATCTGTCTGACCTTCACAGGCTCCTGCACATACATGGTATACACACATACACATAAAATAAAAAACAGAAAACAGTTCCAAAACTTTAAACAGAACATGTACTAAACCTTCCACCACAGCTCCAAAATAAGAAAATGGATCAAATATAGTTAAGTCTATTCTGCCTGATCCTTATAGGCATTTGAATTAATGGGCTTTACTTATGTTCCAGTAACAAGGATGAACCAGGGCTCACCCTGCAAGGTGAGCTCTAGTCTCCTGGAGACTCTGCAACCCCAAGACTATTTCTATTAACAGATACAAGTGCTGAAAGGTTTCTCCACTTCTGTTGCCTTATCACTGGCATTAAAACATTCTGCATTTAACAACATGCTCTTAACTTACCTCTGCAAGGTTTCTCTGTGTATCTCTGGCTGGCCTGGAGCTTCTATGTAGACCAGGCTGGCCTTGAACTCAGAGATCCACCTACCTCCCTCCTGAGTGCTGGGATTAAAGGAGCCACACACAATTCTTTCATGAAAAGTTTTTTTTTGTTTTTTTTGGGGGGGAGGGGGGGTTCAAGACAGGTTTTCTCTGTGTATCCCTGGCTGTCCTGGACTCACTTTTGTAGACCAGGCTGGCCTCGAACTCACAGAGATCCGCCTGCCTCTGCCTCCCGAGTGCTGGGATTAAAGTTAAAGGCCTGCGCTACCACACACGGCTTCATGAAAAGTTTTTTAAAGCCAGGTGTGGTGGCATTCGCCTTTAATCCCAGCACTAGGGAAGCAGAGGAAGGAGGATCTCTGTGAGTTCTAGGCCAGCCTGGTCTACAAAGTGAGTCCAGGACAGCCAGAGCTGTTACACAGAGACACCCTGTCTTGAAGAAAAAAAAAACCTAATCCAATAGGATTCTAATATCATTACATTTTTAGCTTGTTTTTCACTCATGTCATTCCACATGCCTGTGAAATTACAACCTGTGAAAATAAATAGACATAATTCTTCCTTTTTTTTTTAAACATTTTTTAACATTTATTTATTTATTTATTATGTATACAGTATTTGCTCTACATATATGCCCGGGCAGCAGATCTCAATGTAGATGGCTGTGAGCCACCATGTGGTTGCTGGGAATTGAACTCAGGACCTCTGGAAGAACAGCCAGTGCTCTTAACCTCTGAGCCACCTCTCCAGCCCTTTTTTTTGGTTTTTTAAGACAGGGTCTCTGTGTATCCTTGGCTGTGCTAGACTCACTTTGTAGACCAGGCTGGCCTTGAATTCACAGAGATCCACCTGCCTCTGCCTCCTGAGTGCTGGGATTAAAGGACTAATGAGTAGCACTAGGTAGACTCCAGACTCACTGCTCTATCCACTACTACACTGAAACAAGTCTCATTGCTCGTGTAGGATACAAGTATGAACTTAAAAAGGTATTAGTTTCTACACACAGTACAAAAATGAAAATGAAAGCACATCAGTATCAAGATCAGAAAATTAAGATTAAAAATAGCAATGACATGCCAATAGCCTGGGAACCCTAGTTCACTCCAATATGGCTGTGACCTCATACTTAATTTTAAATCCATGTTTCACTAGTTATGAAGTTACACAGACATTCAACATAGGTGGTATAGGACACAGAGGCACTGACAGGCAAACCTGACATTTCATCCCCAGGGCCAACATGATGAATAGAGAGAATCAACTCCTACAAGCTGTCCTCTGACCTACACATATGGACCATAGCATGCATGTGCCCACACGCATACACACAAATAAATAAGTAAATATAATTTCTAAAACTTAAAAACAAATTCACTATTTAAAATTATAGAACTGGGTAATCTGTAAGAAACAGCCAGACATATAAAGTGCACAAAATTCTCCCAAAACATTCTTAGTGTTGTGTCTTCATATCAGAATATCAAGTTCCCTCTGTGAAACCTGACTTGATTTCAACATTAAGAGAATTACAAAAGCATCAGCATGTTATTTCTGCATACTTGCTACATGCACTCAACCTTCAGAGCACTTCTGAGAAATATATAAAATCCATAAGCTAAAAGCAAAACCCAAGACACAATTCTGTTTCTGGGATTTTAGAATGAGATTTTGTTTACCTTATTTGTGTGTGTGTGATTTTGTGTGCATGTGTGTGCCACTGCATGCATGTGGAGGCTGGAAGACAACTTGGAGTCTTTTCTCTCCTTCTACCACATGAGTCCAGGGGAACAAACTCAGGTTGTGAGTCCCTACAATAGGTGTCTCTACCCAGTGAACCATCTCTCCTACTTCTGTTTTCATTTTTTTTTTTTTGGTTTTTCGAGACAGGGTTTCTCTGAATATCTCTGGCTGTCCTGGACTCGCTTTGTAGACCAGGCTGGCCTCGAACTCACAAAGATCCGCCTGCCTCTGCCTCCCAAGTGCTGGGATTAAAGGCGTGCACCACCACCGCCCGGCTCTGTTTTCATTTTTTAAGATAGGGTCTTATGATGAAGCCCTAGCTAATGTGGCACTTGCTTATGTGCCACAGTGGTCTCAAATTCCTGGCAATTTCAGCCTGAATTGCTATCTCTTTTCATTTAAATAAAAAAATACCAAAAAAATTATTTAAAATGTGCCAAAACTTGACCTAAATATGAGCTCTAAACTATGTGGATGAGGAAACCCAAGTTCAGAGAATATCCAACAACAATTAATACCACAAATAAAATCACACCTCAGACCTGTCTGCCAGTGCAGAATTTCCCACAGTCTGTACCCCTAAAGTCAGCACAAGGTGGTAACACCTAAAGTTTTAAATACATTAGGACTCAAAATCAGAGTTCAGTCTACAGAAAAAAGAATCTCTTTTAAGGAAAAGTCAAAACTGCAAAGAATGAAAACTCCCTCTTCAATGGAAGACATCAAGTAATTCTTAAGTAACGCTGGAGTTTCTCATACCAATACTATTCATTTGCTTAAAAAAAAATCTGGAAAGAAAATTCGCTGAAAACTATGCTAAGTAGTAGGGATATCAGGAAACAACAGAAGACAAGGTTTCTGGTGTTTAGTGAACAACTGTGCAAACCTCTCTAAAAATATTTCTCTGTGATACGACAGGACACGACCCCACGCAACTATGACAGCACTTTCTTTCACCTCTTCCAAAATCGTGACAACCCTCAACACACCACTGGAAATATGAAGACATAATTGATAACTCAGAATTCCAATTTACCACAGAAAGTATTAACCAGGACAGAAAGGGAGTTTTTAAACTGGGGAAAATTTCAAGAACTTTTCACAATCCACAGTACACCTTCCATGTTCACAACCCTGGTCTCAAATGACTGTAACACACTCTGCTACCCTCCACTTTACTAGAAACCTGAGTCAGATGGTTTAGGAGTGACTACAATGTTGGCAGGGTAGAAAGCACCTTCAGGACCCCTCTGTGGGTTGGAAGCCGACTTCGGGCCTCGTTTCTTCTGTTTTCCTCTAGATTCTTCAGCATATCTCTGGACATGCCTTCAGTTAGGCAACATCTAATTTAATAAGATGTGTTCTAATGCCTTGTGAACAAATTCACTATGCTGCTCACAACAACTGACCAGGGTGGCCTAAACCTAAAGATGGTGGGGGTGAAAGATGTCTTCATAGGCAACGATCTAACCTTCTAGAAGCTTCCAAATTTAGTTCAATAACATACTGCATAGCGACACCCAAAATGGTGTCATTCTGTAAACTCTTCTACTCACTCAAGTCATGGAAAAGGACTCTTTCATTGGCCACCAACACATGTTATCTGGTCTCCAAGGAAAAACACAGAGCATGTGCCTCTTGCCACACTGAAACATCGCAGAATCTCAAAGAAGGATTCCTTCACATCTCCACAAACAAAATCATTTTGATAATCATAAACTCTGACAGCTCACTATTCACGTTATGAGAAACTGAGCCTCCACCACAAGAGCATATGCACTTATAATACAAAAAAACTAAATGTCAAAAAGCCAAGTAATTCTCAAAGATAGTAAAAATGTAAACCTCAGTCTGAAGATGACTATACATCAATAGCTAACAGAAGTCCGTGTGTAAAACTCACAAGTGAGATGATCAAACTCCAGGGTGCCTATTAAGAGTGCACAAACCCTACTTCATAATCCTGAAGTTTTCTGGCCCCAACAGTATCATCTTGGGTCATTAAATGCAATACATCCAGCACAATTTCTACTAAAAAATAACACTAATCTTTTGCAGAGCTACTTGACCAGTGTTCCTTTAGCTCCTTCAACCACCCCAGAACCTTCGTTCCCCTTCAAGTAGTTCAGGAGGATGCCCAGCTGCAGTTGGGTTGAGGCCCGCACGGCTCGCCCGTGGGTTCCAACAGCACGACCTCCGGCTTCTCTCCACAGAGGACTCCCATGGCCTCGGCCAGGGCCTCAGGCCACACACACAAACACACACACACACACACACTCACCTCCCGGGGGCCCCGGAGCATTTTCCAGGGCGCTCCAGGAGTACCGCCCAAAACTCGAGTGCTACCCGCCGCGAGGTTCAGGATGGCCGCCGCGACCCCGCCTCCCCCACGTCGCCCGGCCGGGCCTCCGCACTCCACTCGGAGAGCTTGCCCGAGGAGGCTGCGGCCACCCCAGCCCCCCCGCCCGCCACCGCCTCCCCGGCCGGTGACAGCCGCGGCACTCGGCTCAGGCCCGCCCCTCCTCCAGCACCTCCTCGCCCCCAGAGCCGGGGGTGGGCTTCTTACCAGGCAGCAGGACATGGCGAGGCCCGCCACTGCACAGCCTCCTCCGCCACCCCACGAGGCTGCCAGCCAGGGTCGGCGGGGGGCAGCGCCCGGGCCGCTGGAGCGTCTCCGCCGGCTCCTCTGCCGCCGCCGCCACCGCCGCTGCCGCCGCCTTCTCACAACCACAACAACATGGCGGCAGCGGCCACACAGAGCGCGCTCCCGAGACGGATGGGAGCTGAGAACGGGGACGTGCGCGCGCTGCCCGCGGTCGGGGGTGGGCGGGGGGAAGGTAGGTTGGCCGTCACGGGATGGACGAGGGCGGGGCCTGGAGCGCTGGTCACGCCCCAGGATGTGGGTGGGGCTGCAGGCCGGCAGACTGGTTGCAGAGAAGCACGCAGAAAGTAGAAAAATGGGAAATGAATAGACGAACCGTTACAGATTAAGAAAAAGAAAAGCAAGGACTAGAAAGATTTTCCGGAGGCTTCTTTTCCTAGCTTAGTGGACCAAGACAGCACAGCATTTCGCCTTACTCTGCTTTCTAGTACAACAAAACAGTAGTGATACTATTTCCCCAGCAGATATAGTTAATATAAAACTAAATACAGTGCGTGTAAATATAGTGTGCTACAGGTTATGCCCAGAATACAAGTTCAAGCTACCTCAACTTCAACTAATAAAAATCTCAATGCTCAAGGAAAATCAAAAAAAAAAAAGTAACCTACTTAACGTGGTCTGCACAAGAACCCCGTAGTCTAAACACTGTAATACCTTGTCTAAGGTCAGCGGTTCTCAACCTGGGGGTTCCATAACAGATATCTTGCACATCAGATATTTACATTACGATCCATAGCAGTAGCAAAATTACAGTTATGAAATAGCGATGAAAATAATTTTATGGTTGAGGGTCACCACAACATGAGGAACTGTATTAAAGGGTCACAGCGTTAGGAAGGTTGAAAACCACTGCCTTACACCCTAACAGATCCACCTTCTTTCGTTCCCTCAGATGATTTTTTTGTTTTGGTTTTTCGAGACAGGTTTTCTCTGTGTAGCCCTGGTTGTCCTGGACTCATTATGTAGACCAGGCTGGCCTTGAACTCACAGAGATTCTCCTGCCTCTACCTTCCAAGTGCTAGGATTAAAGGCATCCAGCACCGTGTCCAACACCACGCCCAGCCCCTCAGATGAATTTTAACGTGACCTTGACTTTCCCAGAAAACAAGTAAATGAAATTTATCCTTGTGTCTGTTACACTGTTTTTTTTTTTTTCCACAGCACTCTGCAATTATTTGTTTCTTTGTATTCAACATTAGTGCCTTTCTGTCCCACTGGAATTTAAGAATTAAGGAAAAAAAAGATGCTGTCTTTATTTGTCATTGTCTCCAGCACCTAGGAATTGTGCAACACAATAGACAGACAAATCTCCTAATCAAGGAATAGTATGTATTTACATTATATCTAGTTGAATCTTCACAAATTTGATGGTTGATGCTATCTCCATTTTACAAATGAAATAAAGTAAAACCCAGAATAAGCTGAACTTAAAAATTCAAACCCAGACCCAACCAACAACAAGGCTATCCTATCACTCACTAGGGTGTGCTACCCACTACATCACAAAATCTCAAGGAGGGAATTACATCACAGTTCAGTTTGGAAAGACTTCACCTCACTTTCTGGGAAACTCATGTCTCCCTCCCTGTCAATGCAGTTAATTGTGTCTCACTTTTCAGTTTCACTAGAAAAGCATATAGCTGCCAGGCATGGTGGTGCACTCCTTTAATCCCAGCACTCCAGAGGCAGAGGCAGGCGGATCTCTGTGAGTTCCAGGCTAGCCTGGTCTACAAAGTGAGTCAAGGACAGCCAGGGCGTCACAGAGCAACCCTGTCTGGAAAAAAAAAAAGAAGAAACTGGGCAAGGAGGTGCACCCCTTTAATCCCAGCACTGGGGAAGCAAAAGCAGGCAGATCTCTGTAAGTTCAAGGCTAGCCTGGTCTACAAAGTGAGCACATGGATAGCCATGGATACCCAGAGAAACCTTGTCTCAAAAAAGAAAAAAAAAGAGGAGGGCTAGGCTCAGTGCAATGATTTAATGTGAATCCTGGTACATACGTACGCTGGTTTCTCATTTCCTTTTCCTGTGCTCAGGTTTCTTCATCACCCCCACATGATTGTTGTCACTACCATGATTACCACACAGAACTGTGTGACAATTCTCTAATGTAATAAATTTGAAGGGCATTTTTTTTAATTTGCTTACTTTAGGTGTACGAATGGTTTGTCTGGTAACTATGGGGGTCAGATGAGTACATCAGAGCCCCTGGAATGGGAGTTACAAATGGTTGTGAGATACTATGTAGACAGATACTGGGAATCAAACCCAAGTCCTCTGCAAGAGCAGCCAGTGCTTTTAACCTTTGAGTTATCTCTCCAGTCCCAAGATTTCAGGACATTTTATGTCTTATGAACAAACTAAACCAATGGATGATATCCTTGCAAGCAGAGAACAAAACCTTAGGGAGAGAGACACAGGAAGAAAGGAAAAGTCAGCCAGTTCAGGAGCTTCTTCATATTGCCCTGTTTTTTACAATGGGGCTTCTTCTGCCCACTTGACCCTCCTCTTCCCTGCCCCTATCCTTCAGCTTCAGTCTCCCCTGCTATATTCAGAGGTGAAAAATGTTCTCCTAACTTCTGGAAGACTCTTTGAAGAGGCCCAAGATGGAAAGGCTGACCGCTGGAGAGTAGAGGCTTCCCAGAGTCTTACAATGCTCCTGGGAGTCCCTTAACCCCTAAAAATGCAGGCTTCCCAACACTAGGTCCTAATGCTTAATGATAAAAGCCACTCATTTCTGGGAAGCTTTGAGTGGCTTAGCCTCCAGTCCTCACAAGCTTCAGGAGCATCCCCTTCACTTGCCAACCCAGCTCACCAATACTGTAATTAAGTTTCCAGCTGCTGAAAAACAACTTGTCCAAAGCAGAGATTGGAATGAAGTCATGTTTCCCTTCCATTCTTTCAGATGGGAATTCAAGACAGACAGCAAAGTTCTGGGGCTTCCTGTCATATCCAACTAATTTTACATTCCTCCAGCCCAAGTTGCATCAACTATAGCACAGTCATTCTTGTCATAGTGCCACCAAAAGAAGTTAGTGTTGGATTGAAATATCATTTATGTTGGTTTGTTTCTGGGCCTTTTTTGTTTGTTTTTCCAGACAGGGTTTCTCTGTGTAATAGCCCTGACTGTCCTAGTACTAACTCTGCAGACCAGGCTGGCCCCGAACTCACAGAGATCTGCCTGCTTCTGCCTCCCTGGTGCGGGATTAAAGGCGTGTGCCACCACACCAGGCTTCAGGGCCTATTTTGAATGAGCAAGAAAAGAACCTTTCTATATTCAAAAAAAGATTACAGTGACATTAATACAATTAAATGAGAATATAATTACTTTAGCAAAAAGCATGGAAGTGGTAATTTTAAGAACAATGTAAAGTATATGCCATTATCAGAATTGTTACTTTTATTCTATATCCAGTGATATGAACCTAAAACAAGGCAAGCATAACACTGTGTGTGTGTGAGTGTGTGTGTGTAAATTAAAATTTCTAGTAAGTATAAAAATATCTCCCAGGATTTTTCAGGCTGCTCATGCTACCTCTACTAATGGAAGTGAATCAGTTAATTTCAGTTCTAACTCAATGTAGAACAATGGGTTTCAAAGTGTGGCCTAAAGGTACTTCAGGTAACCTGAAATTCTGGGGAGTCTATATGGATTAAAACTCTTTTCATGCCAGCCTGGTCTACAAAGCGAGTCCAGGATAGCCAGGATGGTTAAAAAGAGAAATCCTGTTTAACAACAAAAAAAATATTTTCATAATAATAGTAATTAATCATGAGTCTTTTAACTATGTTGATATTTACACTAATGGCACAAAATAACCGCAATTTCATTTCTGGTGCTTTGTCACAATCAAAGCAGTGTTATAGTGTTTCTGATAGTCATTGTATGCTTCACAAAATGAACTGGTAGTAAACAATATGTCAGTTTCACTTAAGAATGTCCTTTATGAAGCCGGGCGGTGGTGGCGCACGCCTTTAATCCCAGCATTTGGGAGGCAGAGGCAGGTGGATCTCTATGAGTTCGAGGCCAGCCTGGTCTACAAAGTGAGTCCAAGACAGCCAGAGATACACAGAGAAACCCTGTCTCGAAAAACCAAAAAAAGTTATCCTTCATGAAGCAGTTTGTAAAAAAAAAAAAAAGAAAAAAGAAATTAATTTCATTGACTTCAGGCCTTTGACATGATGCCTTTTGTTCTTCCATATGATGAAATGGAAATCCCTTTTAAAGCACTTTTTTTTTCAAAGTTTATTGAGCTGAAATTCACAGAACAGTCAATCAATCATGCTAAAGCAAACAAATCAGTGGCATTTAATACCATCCCAGTGTTATGAAATCACCATCATTATCCGGTCCCAAAGCATTCCATTACTCTAAGATAAAATCCTATGTCCTATAGCAGTTCATCCCTACATTATCTCAAGCAAAATCTTTCTGCCATTGTCTGAGTGCAGATGAACTAGTCTCTTATTTTAAAGAAAAATTGTTTTTCCCCCCAAGACAGAGTTTCTCTGTGTAACACTCCTGGCTGTCCTGGATCTCTCTTTGTAGACCAGGCTGCCCTCAAACTCAGAGATCTGCGTGCTTCTGCCTCCTGAGTGCTGGGGATTTAAGGAGTGGACCATCACGTCTGGCTAAGGAACACTATTACACTATTTTTACATGAAAGAACATTTACCATGCAACCTCCAATTTGTCATAGCTAGTTATTTGGCTTAATTATCTCAAAACATATATGAAGTTTGTGACTTCATGTAAAACAGTTTATTGTACTTGTTACCGATGATAAAATTAAAGCCTAATTATGATTTCAGAAAACTTGAAATGTCCTACCATAAATTTCACTGCTTCTCCATACATAAAGTCTTTTTTACTGAAAGTCTGGCCTGGTGACCCACCTCTTTATTCCCAGTCCTTGGGCGGCATGGGCATCTGAGTTCAAGGTCAGCCTTGTCTACAGAGCAAGTTCCAGGACACAGAGAAACACTGTCTCAAAACAAAATGAAAGAAAGTGTTACATTTTTTTTCTTCTAAGACAGGGTTTCTCTGTGTATCCCTGGTTGTCCTAGACTCGCTCTGTAGACCAGGCTGGCCTTGAAGTCACAGAGATCCACCTACCTCTGCCTCCCAAATTCTGGGTTTAAAGGCATGTGCCACCAGGTTCAGTAAGAGACCTTGTCTCAAAAAATAAGGTGGTATACAATAGACAGATAAAGACATCAAACATTGATTCTGGCCTCCACATGTACACACACACACACACACACACACACACACACACACACACAAACAGTCCACAAAGAAGGGTCAAGGTCTATGGCTGGCTCAATGGTAAATGTAGGCTTATATGCTTAGCATAAGGAAGGCTCTCAGTCAAGCATCCAGCACACTGCGTGCCTAAATAAACTCACATTAAGAAAGAATACAGCCGGGCGGTGGTGGCTCACGCCTTTAATCCCAGCACTTGGGAGGCAGAGGCAGGCAGATCTTTGTGAGTTCGAGGCCAGCCTGGTCTACAAAGCGAGTCCAGGACAGCCAGAGATATTCAGAGAAACCCTGTCTCGAAAAACCAAAAAAAAAAAAGAAAGAATACAAAGCCAGGCGGTGGTGGCGCACGCCTTTAATCCCAGCACTCGGGAGGCAGAGGCAGGCGGATCTCTGTGAGTTCGAGGCCAGCCTGGTCCACAAAGTGAGTCCAGGACAGCCAGAGGTGTTACACAAAGAAACCCTGTCTCAAAAAAAAACAAAAAAAAAAAGAAAGAATACAATGCCTTTTAGAATGGCTAGTATCAATAAGACAGGCAAACAAACGCTGGTGAAGATACAGACAAAGGGAACTTCACTGTTGGTTGGAATGTCAATCAGTTAAAAAAAAAAAATTAAAGTAGAGTTGTGATGTAACCCAGTTAGCAGAGTGCTGCCTGGTACACACATGGTGGTGCATGCCTTTAATCCCAGCACTCAGGTTCAACCCCCACCCATGACCACAAAACATAAGCCTGGAGCAGCAGCACATGCCTGGAATTCCAGCCCTTGGGAGGTGGGGATGGCAGGATCAGAAGGTCAAGATCGTCCTTGGCTACACAGTGAGTTTTAAGCCAACCTGGACAACAGGATACCGTCTCCAAAAACCTAAAAACAGAAGCAGAATGGGATCCAGCAATCTGAATACTGGGTACAGACCCTAGCAAATGGTGTCTTCTGTAGAGCAAGCATCTTCTGTTCATTGCAGCGTCTTTCACAATAGCCAAGCAATGGAAGGAATACCAAGTATGGATTCCAATAACAGATGAATGGACAAAGAAAATGTGGTCTGGACTGGAGAGATGGCTCAGCGGTTAAAGGCTAGGCTCACAACCAAAAACATAAGAAAATGTGGTTTGTATACAATGGAATGCTATTCAACTTTAAAAACAAAAAAAGAAGAAGAAAAATCCCATTGCTTCCAATAAGATAGATAAAGTTGGAGAAAATTACACTAAGTGAAATAGGCCAGAGACAGACAAATAGAGAATATACTCACTTATACATGAAATCTAAAGGAGTAAATCCCAATGGCATAGTAAAATGACAGTCACAAGAGGCTGAGGCTGAGGAACTGAGAAATACTGGTCAAAGGACACAACGTATTAGACAAAAGGAATTGATTCAAGATATCATCACATCTCAAGTGATTCTAGCTTTATAGTATACTATTGTATAACTAAATTGCATATTATATTTTAGCAATGTACTGTGTAAGATGTCCTCACAAAAATGTACTTGAGGTAATGCATATTTGAAACAGATTAATTTAGTCATTCCACAGTGTTCAGGGATATTAAAATGTTACATATATATAAATATATATTTATTTATTTATATGTATATATACAACCATTCTCAATAACATGTTATATCTCAGAAATACCTACAATTTTTAATTGTCAATTTGAAAAGAGAAAAAAATACACAAAATGATCAGCCAGTAGTAATGGATTATGTAACCCCAACACTTGGGAGGTAGAGACAGAAGGGTCAGGATTTTAAGCTATTCATAGGTACATAGTGAATTCAAGGCCAACTGGGCAACAGGTGAAACCCTGTCTCAAAACTATATAATATACAATCAATGGCTGGAGAGATAGCTCAGTGGTTAAGAGCACTGGCTGTTCTTCCAAAGGACCCTGGTTCAAATCCCAGCACCCACATGGCAGTTCACAGCTGTCTGTAATTGCCGGGCATGGTGGTGCATGCCTTTAATCCCAGCACTCAGGAGGCAGAGGCAGGCTGATTTCTGGGAGTTCAAGGCCAGCCTGGTCTGCAAAGTGAGCCAAGGATGGCCAGGGCTACACAAAGAAAACCTGTCTCGAAAAACCAATTCTAATAATAATAATAATAATAATAATAATAATAATCATCAACAAGTAAAATTATCATAAGAAAAGATGGTCCAAACCAGATGCCCAGACACACTCCTAGCCCAGCACCTGGGAGGTAGACACAAGAGGACCAGGAATTCGAGGGCAGAGGAAGAGAGATGGAAACAAAACAAAAACCAAAGAATTAGCCTAGAGAAAAATAGGAAGTCAATAATAGCAAAAAGCAGATTTGGCATATCGGCTACCCCTCCTTACTGTATGTGGCTTTCATCTGGGAAACAGGGCTGAAGGAGTTATATGAGCTAGTGCCCATACAGCAGCACAAGTAATTTTTATTGTCTGACAGGGAGAGCTACCTGCAGCCTAGCATCAGAGTAGACTGCCTACCGTGGGAGGTAAAGGCCTGGTCACTGACTCACTGACTGATCCGACCTTACCAGTAGAGCCTCAGTATTCCCATCCAGAAAATGACAGGGTAGGATGTCATGTCCTCTGGAGCCTGCCTTCCCACCCCTCTCATTAAAGGATTCAACTTCCTTTGTTTGATGACTGCATCAGAGGATCACAGATCTATGTCTGGAAAGGACTCGAGAGCAAGATGTCTTCCTGGCACTCAAATCCCATTTCACAAATAAACTGAGGCCTAGAAAAGTCAAACACTTGGTTCAGCCATGCTGCCGAGAGTGAGGAGAGAGTGGCAGGTCCTTGCTAGGACGCAGTGGGGAAAGGAAGAACTCATGTAGGTTAGCCACCACATGCCCTCACAAACACTTCGCAGTTCCAGTGGGGACACATATCTCACCCGAGCCTGAGAAAATCAATACCACAGGGCCTCCGCGAGGTTAGCGAGGTTGATGGCCACTTCATGTTACTAACTAAATCCACCTTTAAGGGGTCAGGTGGCCCCTCTAAACTCTCCCAGGAAAGACAGAGGAAATGAAATTGGCAAGAAGTTAGGAAGGGGGTGCTGATGGAGCCGGCTTCTCCCTCTTATCCTCTCTCCAGTGTAACAAAACACAACCACTCTCAACACCCAGTTTGCTCTGCCCCAAGCTTCCCTGCCGCCTGGACCAACTCACCAGCTACAAATAGAACCAGAACCCACTGAAAATAGCTTCTCTTTCCTCCTGCCCAGGACTTCCAAGTGCTCCTTAGGACATCCTGCCCCCACTGAGAAGGCTACAAGCCAGGAACTCAGAGAGAGGGGCACCAAGCCCCCCAGGGTGATGGATCACCAGCTCAGAAGCAGGAACCCAGTAACAGCTGACTGTTTAGTGCTGGCTCAGTGCCAGGGTAATGATCTCCTCCTGGCTATGGTTCCCTGGAAGCCAAGAAAAATGGTCCCTAGCCCAGGACGGGGAAGTAAGGATGGAGGTGTCACAGGCCTTTAATCCCAGCACAAGAAAAGCAAAGGCAGGTGGACTTTTTGAGTTCAAGGTTAGCCTGGTCTCCAAAGTGAATTCCAGGACAGCCAGAGCTACACAGAGAAACTGTATCTTGAAAACACAAACAAATATAGCAAGCAGCTTTTATTATTTTTATTATACACTTTTACTTGCTCTACTGTACTTAATATGTCTACCTCCCTTCCACCCCTTGTTCCTTCCAATCCCCTAGTACTATGCAGGAGAGAAAGGTTAGAGGGAGAAGGGACGTAGGTCTCTTTGAGCTACTTCCTGCTGATTAGGGTCGTTGGGTTCTTTGGGGGTAATACCAGTCTCAGTAGAAGTCCGGGTTCTTTGGGGGTAATACCAGTCTCAGTAGAAGTCCAGAAAACCAGGAGACAGCAGCAGGAAGAACAGGCAGCGGTTTGGGGGACCACCAGCAGCCGGGAGAGCAGCAACCTCTTTCTTCTTTGTAGAGCCCTCTCTCTTCTACTTCTTTGTAGAGCCTCCTTTTCTCCTACTTCTTTTTTTTTTTTTTTTTTTTTGGTTTTTCGAGACAGGGTTTCTCTGAATATCTCTGGCTGTCCTGGACTCGCTTTGTAGACCAGGCTGGCCTCGAACTCACAAAGATCCGCCTGCCTCTGCCTCCCAAGTGCTGGGATTAAAGGCGTGCGCCACCACCGCCCGGCTCTCCTACTTCTTTGTAGAGGCCCCTTTCTCCTCTGGGCTCTGTTTTTTGTTTTGTTTTGTTTTTAGGTTTTTCAAGACAGGGTTTCCCTTATAGACAGCTGTGAACTACCAGGTGGACACTGGGATTTGAACCTGGGTCTTTTGGGAGAGCAGTCAGTGCTCTTAACCGCTGAGCCATCTCTCCAGCCCAGGGCTCTGGCTTTTTATCCCTTTGTCAAGTCCTCTTAGTTAAACTCTCTGCAGCTGGCTAAGCCACGCCCCTACTTTACACCTGTGTCTTAAGCAGCCTCACACCTGGGATTAAACAAAAAGATTCTCATATTTGGTTATTTTAATAAACTCACACTACAAACAAAATTTTAAAAAAAAGGAGAAGAAAGAAAGATCCTTTCTATTGATTCAATAGTGCACTTGAAGCTCAGAGAGGTAAGACGCTTCCCCCAAAACCAATGGGAACCAATGGCAGGTAGAGCTAGAGTATGAATCCTCTCTTTCCCTGTAGGTAAACCATTGTGATACATTCTTCTCCATGCAAGGCCAACGAGCTCCAGATCCTTGAGGCTGAAAAATGACCATAATTAAAGTTGGGGCCTGGGCCAGGCTGGACCACTCCTCCTTGATAAACAAATTTAAAGTGCCAAATTACCAAGTCCATCTTGAGGGTCCTAACATTAGGGTCAGGTTAAATAGAGGACAAGAGATATGAATATTTAAGTAGTCCTGGTCAAGGAGGGGCCCCACTCCAATGTCTCAGGCTCCAAGTCTCCTGCAAGAAAGGTGGTCAGAGAAGTCAGCACTCTAAGTTCCCCTTCTGGCTGGCACAAAGCTCACCATCTTTCTTCTCCCAGATAGTCCTGGGGGAAATTTCTGTCCCTCAGGGTATCTTGTTTCAATAGTCCAGAGAGCCAGGGGTGCCAGATACAGTGCCAATTTAAGAATGTCTTCGGTCCTTCCAGACACACCAGCTACAAAGGGAGCTCAGGCCATCCAGGCTAACCTTTGACAACTGGAGAAACTGAGGCACACAGCAAGAGAGGACTTTCAAAAGCAGGCACTTAGCGAGTAAATCAAGCCTCCAGGTCTCTTGGTTCAGAGGCCAATTGTTTTTACAGAGCTGAGGCAAACAGAATCTCCCTTGTTCCCTGGATGTGGCAACCCCATGGGCCTTTTTTTTTTTTTTTTTTTTTAACTTTTCGGCCCAGCAGAGCAAAGAGCTCCTACATAAGCTTCCTTCCGCTCCCAGACACCAAGTCTGGCAGCCAGGCACCCTGAGATTACTTCTTCCCGCACTGTGCAGGGTGTTTAATGTTCTAGGGGAAGAGAGCCGACAGCAGGACATAAATCATGGATGTCACTGGCTGACTTTCTCCTTTGCTGACTGTGAAGCAGACAGGACCCAGCAAGGGGAGAGAATTGGAAGGAATTTGCTGGCTCATTTAAATCCAAGGTCCAACTGTGCACATATCTCCTGCTCCTCATAGCTGGATATATTTTCCTCTGCCTGGGATCCCATCTGTTATAAAAGTCCTAACCTCTGCAGTGACAATGACAAGAAAGAAGAGAAGGAGGCCAGTGGAATTCTGCTGGGGAGGAATTAAGTTATTTAAGAAATGTTTTAGAGGTTTGAAGACATTTTACAACTAGTGTGTCAGAGAATGTCAGTTCCATTTCCAGCCCTATGATGCCTTCCTGGAGTCTGCCAGGCTGTTTCCCAGTGTTTGGATTGAACTAAGGAACCAGATTAGATGCACACACTCACTCAATCTTTTCTTTCTTTCTTTCTTTGTTTTTTTTTTCTGTCTTTCTTTCTTCCTCTCTTCTTTATTTCTTTTTTTTTTTAAAGTTGTTTTTTTTTTCGAGACAGGGTTTCTCTGTGTACCAGTACTGGCTGTCCTCACTTTGTGACTCAATTTGTAGACCAGGCTAGCCTCAGACTCAGAGATCCACCTATCTCTGCCTGCCGAGTGCTGGGATTAAAGGCATTTGTCACCACACCTGGCTTAAAAGTTGTATTATTCTTTTTTTTTTTTTTTTTTGGTTTTTCGAGACAGGGTTTCTCTGAATATCTCTGGCTGTCCTGGACTCGCTTTGTAGACCAGGCTGGCCTCGAACTCACAAAGATCCACCTGCCTCTGCCTCCCAAGTGCTGGGATTAAAGGCGTGCGCCACCACCGCCCGGCTAAAAGTTGTATTATTCTTGACAGGGAATCTATATGTAAGCTCACCTGGCCTAGAACCTACTGTATTAACCAACCTGGCTTTGAATTGTCTTCCTGCCTCTGCCTTGAGGGAAATTAAAGGCAATCACACCTGGTTCTCTCTCTGTCTTCCTCTCCCTCTCTCTCTTTATGTTTTGTTTTTCTTTCTTTTCTTTTCTTTTTTAGATGGAGCCTCATGCAATCCAGGCTGGACTCAAACCTGCTGTGTAATCAAGAATAACTGAACTTCTGATCCCCCTGCTTCCACCTCCCGAGTGCTGGGATTACAGACATGTGTCATGTGGTGTTAGAGATCTAACCCAGAGCTTTGCACATGTAAGGCAGGCACTCCACTAACGGAGCTACATCCTCAAACTCAAACTCTCTCTTCAATGCTGGGGGTGGAGCTTAGAGCTTCATGCTTACTTGACTACACTACATATCCAGTCCTCAATCAATCTTTTTGTTGCCAGCCTTGGCTGAATATTCCCTTGATTGAACGCAGGGGCAAGTTTTGCTCATGCAACAATGAAGAATCCAAGCCCAGCCCCTTCTCTCCTGAGACTCACAGACTAGTCCAGTAGGCAAAGAAGCCCAGGCTAGTGCTCAGATTGAGAAACCAAGGATTAATGGAGGAAGCCACTCTAGACCCATGAAGGCCCAGATGACATTGATTTAGAGACTGAAAGAGGGACCAGATGTACACTGACCAGCCAGGAATGGCTGTTCACATCTGTAATACCAACATTCAGAAAGTCAAGGCAGAGGCTGGGCAGTGGTGGTGCATGCCTTTAATCCCAACACTCAGGAGGCAGAGACAGGTGGATCTCTGTGAGTTCAAGGCCTGCCTGGTGTATAGAGTGAGTTCCAGGACAGCCAGGGCAACACAGAGAAACCCTGTCTTGAAAAAAAAAAGAAAAGAGCCGGGCGGTGGTGGCGCATGCCTTTAATCCCAGCACTTGGGAGGCAGAGGCAGGAGGATCTTTGTGAGTTCGAGGCTAGCCTGGTCTATAAAGTGAGTCCAGGACAGCCAGGGGCTACACAGAGGTACCTTGTCTCGAAAAACGAAAAGAAAAGTGGAGGTAGGAGAATCATGAGTTCAAGGTCATCCTCTGTTACATAGCAAGTCTGAGGATACTAGACTACAGGAGATTCTGTCTCAAACTGAACAAAAACAGACAAACAAACCAGATTTGCACTGTATGAAACTTGAGGGGAGAAAAAAAGGACACAGCAAGAACAAAGATCCAGAGGCAAAAGATGGCTATCTATTCATTGAACCATTGAGTCAATGAATTGAAAGAGGTATTGGCTGATTTAAGCATCTTACTGTGGTCCTAAGAAGAGAATGACGCTGAAATTCTATGATTCAATGTGATGTTAGTCATAAAGTGCAGGCTGGGTTTTATACACTTACATTTTTTCACTATGACAAATGCTCCATCAGCAACCTCTAGGAATAGCCCTTCCCAGCAAGTCTGTGGATGGCGATGCGTCCTTTCATTGTGTATTTGTCTCCCTGTGTCCCACACTCCTGACATTTTAAGGTTGAGTTTGTATAAACTGATGTACCCCATCTCCCTTATCAGGGTGCATGAGTCACAAAAAGGGCACCTACTGTGATATGAAGGCCCCTGGCTCTCCAGAAAAACCACAGAATTATATTCAGCCAGAGACATTTTGACCCTCAGCCCAAAGGCCTGGGAAATAATTAGACATTAAAGTCCCAAATTAGGAGTTCCAACATATATCCAGAAATTAGTCTCAGGTTTCTATCAAATACCCAGAGAAACTGACTGATTCTGTCTCAGGCAAAGAGGTAGCCAATCCAGCCTGTGAATTCTGAATGTCCCGTGTTAGTGAAGCATGATATTATGTAGTTTGTCTTAAAATGAAAGCGAACAAGAAGCTGGTGTGGCGGCCATGATTTGCAGGACTTAGGAGGCAGAAGAAGGCCTGTGAATTTGAGGCCAGCCTAGTCTACATAGTGAGTTCTAGGACAGCTAGAGCTCCACGGTGAGACCTTGGTGGGGGATGGGAAAGGGAGAGCGAGAGAGAGAGAGAGAGAGAGAGAGAGAGAGAGAGAGAGAGAGAAGAGAGAGAGAGAACAAGCCAGAGCCTTGATACTCTAATGCACATGATCTCACAAAAGAAAGCTGCAATCAGGAATGATGGCTTAGACCTGTGATTCCAGCACTTTTGAAGTTGAGGCCAAAAAAAATGTCACAAGTTTGATGCAGACCACATAATGGATTCTAGGCCAGTCTGGGCTCCAGTGAGTGAGAGCCTTGTCTCGAACAACAAGAAAAAGGAAATTAGAGTTTGCAGAGCAAATTCCTCCAACTTACAACCCACTTTGGAAACGTTGCATACTGTCCTCATAATTTGGCAAGCATATATATTGTTATATACAAAGTGGGCTCAGTCTGTATTTAGATGAATGAACGATGTCTAGCTCCTTATTGTGTGAACCTCAGGCAGATAATGTTTTCCCCTTTTGTTTGGTTGTTTGGTAGGTCGGTTTTGACACAAGAGTCTCATTATATATCCCTGACTTGGAGCTCACTATGTAGACTAGTCTGGCCTCAAACTCACAAATCCATCTGCCTCTACCTCCCCAGTTCTGGACTATAGAAAAATAAACCTTGCTGGGTGTAGTTACTCACACCTTTAATCTCAATACTTGGGAGACAGAGTCAGGTGAATCTCTGTGATTTTGAGGCCAGCCTAGTTTACAGAGCGAGTTCCAGGACAGTCAAGGCTACATAGAGAGACATGTAGAAAAAAAAAAGCTAATTAAATGATTTACTAGTATTTATATTATCATTAATTGGTTCGCGGTGTTAATCCTCAACCCGCCATTGTAAATGAATACACACAGACACCACATGGATTTTAACAAGCCTAGCCTGAGTTGTACAATCCTAGCCCATCTAAGCTAGCTCATAATTCTACTACCCAAATATGACCCCTTATATACATATGTCCCTTTGGACTATTATTCTCCACACTATGCCGATGTTCCAGGCCACTTGGAAGAATCTTCTTTAATCTACCCCTCCTGGCTTTCCTCCAGGCTTCTTCTTCCCAAGATGCTCTCTCTCTCTCTCAAAAGACCTACGCACCTTAGTCCTGCCTACCTCTGTCTTTGCCCAATCTCCAGGCCTCAGCATTTATTTAACCAATCAGAGTCAAAGTAAGTAACAGACAGCAAGCAGGACCAATTAACATTTAAAATGCTTAACACCACCCTATCAGAGATCCTGTCTCAAAAAACAACAAAAAAGGGGCTGGAGAGATGGCTCAGCGGTTAAGAGCACTGCCTAGTGCTCTTCCAAAGGTTCTCAGTTCAATTCCCAGCAACCACATGGTGGCTCACAACCATCCACAATGTGATCTGGTGCCCTCTTCTGGAATGCAGGTGTACATAAAGACAGAGCACACATATGCATAAAATAAATAAAATAAATCTTAAAAAAAAAAAAAAGAAAGAAAGAAAAGAAAAATATGCCACCATCTTGGCTAGCTTCTGCTTTTGGAGCCTCGTGATTTTTTTGTTTGATTGATTTGTTTTGTTTTAGATTTTTCCAGACAGGGTTTCCCTGTGTAATAACCCTAGCTGTCCTGGAACTCACTCTCTAGACTGCCTGGCCTCGAACTCACAGAGATCTGCCTGCCTCTGCCCCCAAGCGCTGGGATTAAAGGCGTGCGCCACCACACCTGGCTGGAGCCTTATGTTTGTCTTCTGCAAGGTATAGCAAACTATCTCCATAAAGGGTCGGACACTGTTTTAGCCTTTGTAAGTCATATACAGCTCTACAGCGTATACCTCCCTCCCTGCCTTCTTCCCTTCCTCTCTCCCTTCCTCGTTTCTTCCTTCCCTCCTTCTTTTCTCTAAAGTGTAAAAACTATTCTTAGCTCTCTAGTCAAGAACACAGGCTAGTGGGAAGAGCAGAGCAGAATTTTGGCCTGTGCCATGGCTTGCTGACTCATGTTCAACCATGCTCATTACATCTGTGAGTGATGAGGGAAATTTACCAGGTTTTCTGCATTTTGTTTTTGTTGTTGTTGGTGGTGGTGGTGCTTATAAACCTCTTTAGAAGGTGGCCACTAAGCTACTTCCCTTTTCTAAGTGAAAGTTGATGTTCAGAGAAAGACAATGATGAATATCATTTGCAAGGTGACTTAGTAGTGAGAGAAAGCTGAAGGAGAGATTTGTTATGTTTTGTTTTTTGAAGCAGGGTTTCTTTTTTTGTTTTTGTTTTTGTTTGAGACAGGGTTTCTCTGTGTAGCCCTGGCTGTCCTGGAATGCTTTGTAGACCAGGCTGTCCTTGAACTCACAGAGATCCGCCTGCCTCTGCCTCCCAAGTGCTGCGATCAAAGGTGTGTGCTATCAAGCCCGGCCCTCAGGGTTTCTTTTTTAAGTAGAGATTTTTAAATGCCAGGGCTGCAAAGAACATACTAGACCCTGATACTTAGGAGAGAAGACACTGAAGTGTAGTGTAGCATCTCTGCTATTTCTATGAAAAAAAGAGGTCAAAGCAGTATTTTTTTGGGCTTGCTCAGTGTTTAGAGTACCTGCTTAATACACAAGTCCCTTGGTTCAATCTCAAATTCTCCTACTCTCTCTTTTTCTCTCTCATGTATGCAGCACACTTGTATGCTACCTTGTTGAAAGAAAAGCACACCCAAGTTAACGTGATCTCTATTGAATAAGTGAGAAGATGCTCCAAGAGGCTAGCTCAAGTGTTTACCTGCTCAGACTCAGGGCTAAGGGGTGGACTCATGGCATAAATGCCAGTCGCCCTGGCCTCACGGCCAAGGTGTCTCAATACATCCTGCTCAGAGCTCACTTCTACACTCTCTCTCTCTCTATATATATATATATATATATATATATCCACTTCTCTGAACTCATGATCAAGATACAATCAATTTCTCAGTGTCATATTTAGTTACATAGAACATTAAATTGTTTGATAAACATTTCTCATGTTAGTCTTCATTCAGTCTCTACATGGATTGTGGCGCATGCCTTTAATCCCAGCACTTGGGAGGCAGAGGCAGGTGGATCTTTGTGAATTTGAGGCCAGCCTGGTCTATAAAGTGAGTCCAGGACAGCCAGGGCTACACAGAGAAACCTTGTCTCGAAAAACCAAAAAAAAAAAAAAATAGTATCTAAGTAATTGACTATTCACAGACAAATAAATAAACTTGGACTACATAAAAAAAACAAACTGAAAATTGATTTACAGTTTAAATGTAAAATATAAAACTATACAACTTTTAGAAATAAAAATAAGAGAAAAATCTTTGAAACCCAGGACTAGGCAGAAAGTCTTTAGATTCAATACCAAAAATACAAGCCATAAAAGAAAAAAATAGTAAGTTGAACCATATCAAAAATTAAAACTCAGCCGGGCGGTGGTGGCGCACGCCTTTAATCCCAGCACTTGGGAGGCAGAGGCAGGCGGATCTTTGTGAGTTCGAGGCCAGCCTGGTCTACAAAGCGAGTCCAGGACAGCCAGAGATATTCAGAGAAAGCCTGTCTCGAAAAACCAAAAAAAAAAAAAAAAATTAAAACTCTATTGACAACCCTATTGTCAGCATGGATGCCACATGCAAAGTCACCATGGAGAAAAATATAGCAGCTTCTTACACAACTCAACACTAACCAATACTCAAGGATTGCAGTCTTGGGTATTTATCCTAGAGAAAGTAACTTAATAATCAGACAAAAATCCTGCATATTTGTTCACAGAGGTTTAATTTATAATAGCCCCAAGTGGGAAACCACCTCCTCGATGTCCTTTAGCAGACGTACTTTAAACACATTGGTAAATTATACCATGAAATACTACTTGGCAGTAAATAGGAAAGAGCTTTTGCTACCTATACATCTTGGTTGGTTTTCAAGAAAATCATGTTGAATGGGGAAAAAAAAAATCCAGGCTAGAGAGGTGACTGTGCAGGAAAAGTTATTTGTTGGCAACCTGACCATCTGAGTGTGATCCCTGGGATCCAAAGAGCCACCTTGTGAAAGTTATCATCTGAGCTCAACATGCATACATCCATATACATGCAAACAGCACACACAAACACACACACACACACACACACACACCACATACACATAAATAAATAACAAATAGATGGCTGGAGAGGTGGCTCAACAGTTAAGAGCTCTTGCTATTATTCTTCCAGAGGACCTGAGTTCAGTTCCCAATACCCACACTAGACGGCCTGCAGTTGCCTGAAGTTCTGCAGTAGAATGCATGTGGTATGGATACACACACTTAAATACAAACCGGAAAAAGGGGGCTGGGCTCACGGTGGTACACATCTTTAATCCCAGTACTTGGAAGGCTGAGGCAGGAGGATCTCTGTGAGTTCAAGGCTGGCCCGGTCTACAAAGCAAGCCCAGGATAACGAGGTCTACACAGAGAAACTCTGTCTCAAAAAAAAAAAAAAAAAAAACAAAAACCTAAAAGTAAATCTTTTTTTTTTTTAAGAATGAAAGCCTGCTCACTCCTACAGCAAATATACTAAAATTGGAATGACACAGAAAAGATTAGGATGCCACAAATTCATGAAGCATTCCCTATTTAAAAAAATAATGATGAAACCAATACCAAAGTTTTTAAAATACTATCTCAAAGGCACACATACTCTGGGTGGTGGTTAATTTTGATTTTTAACCTTACAGGATCTCAGATCACCCAGAAGACAAACTTCTGGGCATGTCTGTGAGGTTCTAGGTTCAGCTGATTGAGGTGAGAGGAACCACCCTAAATACAGACAGCATCCTTCTATGGACTGGGCTATCAGGCTGAATCAACAGGAGGGAATGAACTGAGACAGCATTCACCTTTCTCTGCTTCCTGGCTACAGACGCAACAAGATCGCTGTCCTCATTCCCCGGCCACCGTGATAAACTATATCCTGGAAGTGGGAGCCAAAATAAACCCTTCCATCCCTGAGTTGCTCCTCTCAGACCTTTCTTTCATTGCAGTGATGAGAAAAATAGCCAATACACAGTGTGATTCTGCTTATAAGACGTTCTTTACATGAGAAAATTGTAGAGGGAGTAAATAGATTTGCCGTTACTAGTAATTAGGGAGAAAAGGGGAGGGATGTGGCTGTAAAAGGGACACACAATGAGTCCTTTCAATGGAAATGGTCTGCATTTTGACTGTGGTGGTAGCCAAACAAATTTACACATGTGATAAAGTTGTATAGAAATAAATATACAGATGTACAAAGATAAACATATAAATGAAAGCTGTAAAACTAGTAAAATTATGGGTAAACTGTGGTAAACATTGTGTACTCATTCATCCATCTTTTAGTTCATTCTTTGTTTTTTTTTTTCAAGACAGGGTTTCTCTGTGTAGCCCTGACTGTCCTGGAATTTGCTCTATAGACCAGGCTGGCCTCAAACCCAGAGACTCCCCCTGCCTCTGTCTCCTGTCCCAAGTGTGCGCTGCCGCAGCCTGGCTTCTCTTCCTTCTCCTCCTTCTTATCTTATGAATGAGTTTATTTTGGTTTACAGTTCCAGAAGAATAAGAGTCCATCATAATGGGTAGGGATGGCAGCAAGTGGCAGTCAGGATGGGAGGATCAGGAAGCAGAGTGATCATTCCTTGGAGTGATTTCTTGTAACCACATCTAAATCTATGCTTATCTCAGAAGGATTTTGTTGTTCTTCATAACTTCCAAGATGGTTGCTTCATGGCTCAAGGTGAGCTTGCCATCTATTCATCACTCAGCTCTGCTCTAATAATCTGTGCCCTCCCTACATTATCTCTTTAACAGACCCAGGGAAGAAAGAAACATTGTTATTACAGCTCCATTTAATAACGGAGGAAATGGAAGCTCAGCATGTGACGTCATGCTCCAGTCTTCATGAGATTAGGAGTCCAGAGCAAACCAGAGCCTCCACACCCACAGTCTTCACACAGTGCCTCCTCCCTGTCAGGTCCCGCCGTCTTAGATCTTTGACCTAAGACTCAAGAGGGCTTTATTTCCCTATAATTCCTTGAGGTTCCCTTAGATCCTTCCAGTTCCCAAGACTAGGTTTAAATTCTAGGAGCATCACATGTCACTTTTCTCTGAGGTTGAGATTCCAGCATTGTCCGTGGATCAGATGAAGTAATGCATTTCAAAGAGCTCTGGGCACACCAAAGGGGGCAGTTATTATTAATAACAGGGCACGATGAAGTAAAGTCTAAATATAGGCCACTTGATTCTATTTATCCATTGGTTCGATGGGAAATGCTTTGAGGCTTCCTCTTAGACCTTTATTTTATTCTTAACACCTTCTAAATGTTGCCTAAAGTGGTAGACTTCCAAAGGTTCTTTTTAACTATGATTTTGATAGAAATGTGATCAGAAAATATAAAGAAAAGTAGAGTACTGAT
Organism: Lophiomys imhausi; assembly: GCA_907164525.1. NCBI lineage: Eukaryota > Metazoa > Chordata > Mammalia > Rodentia > Muridae > Lophiomys > Lophiomys imhausi. The sequence goes on along the minus strand of CAJQZJ010031795.1, from coordinate 901,423 downwards.
GACTTTTTTAAAAGCCTTGTGCACTAACCGAACTTTTCTTGTAAATTGTGAAGAGAACAGGGAATGGTCTAAGCCAGAAATTGGCCCCTGATTTCCTGTCTCATAACCCTGGGTAACTCCTTGTTTTCGGTCTTGCAAGTATGGGTGCTCTCTTTTCAGGAGCATGCAGGAATGTATTTGCAAAATACTTTAAGGTACAGCATGCCCTTGCTATTTATACCAACCAGGACCTGTGGGCTGGTTTCAGGACAAGGTTTTTCCACATAAAATCAACCTTTTTTTCTGCTTTCCCAGCTATGACAGACAACTTTGCAAATTCACAAACAAATTCTTCAGCTTTATTACTAGTGTCAGTAACATGGGCTTTGAAAAGCACCTTTCATCTCCACATCTTAAGCAACATTGCAAACAGTAATTAAAGCTCCCAGATGAGGGAGGAGGTATATATTATTCAACACATTTCCAAACAGGTAAACCCAGACTTACAAATTAAAGACCTGTTCATAGGTCACCAGGGCTTGGAGCAGGGAGAAGAATAGAAATGATTCTAGATTTAGAAGCCAGGCGTGGTGGCTCATGCCTGTAAGTAGAGGCAGAAGGATTAGGGGTTGGTACTCAACTCCCTATCAAATTTGAGGCCATCCTGAGCTACGTGAAACTCTGCCAAGAAAACAAAATGAAATACAAAATTCTAGACTTCCCAGCTCTTGGATTCACCAAGGTGTTGGGTGGTAAGAGCCTATAAGAAGCAAAGTGGAGGGGCTGGAGAGATGGCTCAGTGGTTAAGAGCACTGGCTGGTCTTCCAAAGGACCTGGGTTCAAATCCCAGCACCATATGGCAGTTCACAGCTGTCTGTAATTGCTGGGCATGGTGGCACACGCCTTTAATCCCAGTACTTGGGAGGCAGAGGCAGGTGGATCTCTGTGAGTTCAAGCCCAGCCTGATCTACACAGTGAGTTCCAGGTCAGTCAAGGATACACAGAGAAACCCTGTCTCAAAAAACCTAAAAACAAACAAAAAAAGAAGCAAAGTGGAAATGTCCCCCTCAGAGCTGGCAGGATACATATGGTGATTACAGGAGTTGGAAAGAGGAAAAAACCTGATCATAAAAGTACAATGACCCCTTTAATCCATCACTCAGGAGGCAGAGGGAGGAAGATCCTCTGTGAGTTCAAGGCCAGCCTGATCTACAAAGTGAGTCCAGGACAGCCAGGGCCATTATACAGAGAAATCTTGTCTGGGGCGGGGGACGACTATAGACTATAATCAGATTGTACCAGTCTGCGAAGCATAAAATCTGTTTAAAACTTTCATCCCATGTACAGATTTTGAATATGGAAACTGCTGGAGTCCAGGTGTTAAATGTCCTGATTATAAAGGTGGCTTAAGCCCCAGAATGGTGCTATTGAGAGACCATGGTATCTTTTTTTTTTTTGGTTTTTCAAGACAGGGTTTCTCTGTTTATGTCTGGCCGTTCTGGAACTCACTCTGTAGACTAGGCTGGCCTTGAACTCACAGAGATCCGCCTGCCTCTGCCTCCCAAATGCTGGGATTAAAGGCATGTGCCACCTCCGCCTGGCTCAGAGACCATGGTATCTTTTGTTTTGTTTTGTTTTTCAAGACAGGGTTTCTCTGTGTAGTACCCCTGGCTTTCCTGGGCTTACTTTATAGACCAGGCTGGCCTTGAACTCACAGAGATCCACCTGCCTCTGCCTCCCGAGTGCTGGGATCATAGGCATGCGCCACCACGCCTGACAATTATAGACAACTGTAGACTGCCATGTGGGTGCTGGGATTTGAACCTAGGTCCTTTGGAAGAGCAACCAGTGCTCTTAACCTCTGAGTCATCTCTCTAGCTCTAGCCCCGAGGCAAATGGTTTTGATCTGCCATGTGCTCCTGCCATGATGTGCTGCCCCACTGGACACCAAGACAATGGAGCCAGTGTCTCAAGGACTGACACTTCTGACACATGAGCCAAAACTAGTCCTTTCTCTTTATAAGTTAACCTGATGTAGGTAGACACCTATATCTACGCTATTTTTCTTTGTTTCACTTACATCTTTTTATTTTTAAAAATTGTGTGTGTGTGTGTGTGTGTGTGTGTGTGTGTGTGTGTTTGGTGGTCATTTGTTTGTTTTGTGGGGCTGGAGGATGGGAGCCCCAGAGCCTTACATATTGTAGAAAAATACTTTAACACTAATCTACATTCCCAGCCCTAAAAAAAAATGTTTTAGCCGGGCAGTGGTGGCGCACGCCTTTAATCCCAGCACTTGGGAGGCAGAGGCAGGCGGATCTTTGCGAGTTCGAGGCCAGCCTGGTCTACAAAATGAGTCCAGGACAGCCAGGGCTACACAGAGAAACCCTGTCTCGAAAAACCAAAAAAAAAAAAAATGTTTTACCAGATGTGGTGGCACACTCCTTCCATTCCAAATCTCTGTAGGCAGAGGAGGCTAACCTTTGTGAGTTCAAGGCCAGCCCAGTGTATATAGTGAGTTCCAAGTCAGGCTGGGCCACAATGAGACGCTGCCTCAAAATGATTGTTTCTATTGGATATAGAATGTTATCATTACTCCCACTTTGCCATGTTTCCAAGTTCCTCATATCCTCTTTGAGTCAAGATTTGCCTTCCTACATAACCACTACTCTCTTTTACTTTTATTTTTGTTTCTTTTCCTTTTAGAGTGCACGGGTTGGAAAGCCTTGTACATACTAGGTACATTCTCTGCTATTGAGCCACAACACCAGTTGACAAACACTCTTTATTGTTCTCATTCGTTCTGTCTTGAACCTTAAGTAAATTAAGCCATGTTCCTTCCTATACCTGGCTTCTTTCGTTTTTTTTTTTTTTGTTTTTGTTTTTTTTTTTCAAGACAGGGTTTCTCTGAATATCTCTGGCTGTCCTGGACTCGCTTTGTAGACCAGGTGGGCCTCGAACTCACAAAGATCCGCCTGCCTCTGCCTCCCAAGTGCTGGGATTAAAGGCGTGCGCCACCACCGCCCGGCACCTGGCTTCTTTCAATCAATCCTATGTTCATGAGACCTGTGACCTGGCAGTGGCTCATTGTTTTTCCTTGCGATGTGCAGTGTTTAATTAACCATTAAAAATTATTCATTTAATTTTTATATGTATGGTGTGTTGCCTGCATGTATGTATGTGTACCACATGTGTGCCTGGTGATCCCAGAGGAAGGAAGAGAGTGTTGGATCCCTTGGAACTAGAGTTACAGATGGTTGTGAGTCACTGTCTGGGTGCTGGGAATTGAACCTGGATCCTCTGGAAGATCAGCCAGTGCTCTAAACTGTCAAGCCAGCTCTCCAGCCTCATGTAGCTGTTTTGTTGTTTTTTTATGAATAGACCAAAATTATTTGTTCATTTGCTGAGGGTGGACATAGGGATTGTATCCAATTTCTAGCACCTTAAATAAGAAAATTTTGAGTATCTTTGGACATATATGATGTTTGCTCAACCTAAGGACTCATCTCTTTTACACTCATTTATTTATGGAGAGTGACAGAGGGAGGTGTGTGCACATATGGGAGGGAGATGACAATTTGCATGAGTCATGATTTTCCTTCTACAATATGGGCTCCAGGGCGGACCCTCTGTCATCAGGCTTGGCAGCATGCACCCTACCTTACCCCCTGAGCTACCTCATTGCCCCCCCTTCACTTCTGACCGAAAAATGACCTGGAAATGAATTATAAATTCTAGAATAGTTTGTTGTTGTTTGTCTGGTTTTTGCTTTTCAATACACATTTCTCTGCGTAGCCTTGGCTGTCCTAGATTTCTCTTTGTAGACCAGGCTGGCTTCAGACTCCAAGAGATCCTCTTGATGCTGCCTCCCTAGTACTGAGATTAAAAGCGTGCACCAGCACACACCCAGATTCTAGAATAGTTTCGATTTTACAAAGTAGTCACACTAATTTACTTCCCAGCCAGTAGTGTGTGAAACACCCACAGCACTGTACAATTTTTGCGTCATTAAACTCTAATAAGTGATTTCACACAAGTCAATTTTGATCAATCTTGGCCTCAGAATCCTTGTTTCTAAGTGTTTTCTTATTCAGAATCAATAATAGAGAAATCACCAAGAGATCTCAAATATTATGGGACAGGAAGATGACATCAAGGGTCAGAAAGTTAAGAAACTAGAGTAGGCTGGGCTTTTAATGGCACATGCCTTTAATCCTGGCACTCGGGAGGCAGAGGCAGGTGGATCTCTGTGAGTTCAAGACCAGCCTGGTCTACAAAGTGAGACCTGGACAGCCAAGACTGTTACACAGAGAAACCCTGTCTCAAAAAACCTTAAAAAAACAACCAAAACTAGAGTTGTCATTTTATTGGGAGATTTGGAACTAGTCACTGTATTGAATCTCAACTTGTCTTATCTCTAAACATAAATCAGATGGATGGGCCAGTATTTCTAAAGATCCTTTTAGCTCCAACAGTCTCATTCCAATGTGAAAAAATGTTGATGTTGTAATGCTAGGATAGAAAAAGCATATGCTGCTACTTAGAAAAATATCAGTGCCCAAAGGCAAGAGCTAATAGGGACCACCAAGGCTTGTGTCTTTTGTTGCTGTCCATTTTCTGTCCATGTTTAATAATAGTTTTTCATTTGTGCTTGTGTGACTTTTAAGATATTTGTCTATGCAAATATGTATTTCATATGTTAACATAACTCGATAATACTAATATGCCATATTAACATGTGAATTATTTTCCTTTTTTTTCAATTGTATGAGACCTGAGATTTCATTTCCGCTGAGTACACCCTCAACTAGACTTCTTAGATACTTTAAAAAAATTTTTTTATTTACTTTTTATTTTATGTACATTGGTATTTTGCCTGTATGTATGTCTGTGTGAGGGTGTTGTTGGATCCTCTGAAACTGGTGTTACAGACAGTTTTGAGCTGCCATGTAGGTGCTGGGAATTGAACTCAGGTCCTCAGGAAGAACACCCAGTGCTCTTAACCACTGAGCCATCTCTCCAGCCCACTTAGATATTTTTTAAATTGTGTATTTATTTATTTATGAGACAACATCTAAATATAGGATTGGGTGACTTGGAATTCACTCTGTATTCAGGCACTCACATAGATCCTCATGTGTTGTAGGAGTTTATTAAAACCAATTGTGAGAATGCTTTTATTTAATCCCAGGTGGGCTGCTTAACACACAAGTATAAAAGTATTAACAGTCTCATGAGCTAGCAGGGGCGTGGCTTAATCAGCTGAGCAAGTTTAACTCTGAGGACTTGGGAGACAGAAATAAAAAGCCAGAGCCTGAGGAGAAGGGGGCTACAAAAAGAAGTAACAGAGAATGGGCTTTACAAAGAAGTAAGAGTAAAGAGGCTCTACAAAGAAGTAGGAGAAAGTTCTACAAAGAAAAGAAAGGGCTACAAGGTAGAAAGCGGTTGATGCTCTCCCTGCTGCTGGTGCTCCCCCAAATTGCTGCTTGTTCTTCCTGCTGCTGTCTCCTGGTTTGCTGGTCTCCTGGTTCTCTGGTTTGCTGGACTTCTAATGAGACTGGTATTACCCCGAAAGAATCCAACCACCCTAATCAACAGGAAATAGCTCAAAGAGACCTATGCCCCCTTTCACCTTTAACCTTCTTTCTCTCCTGCATAGTGTTGGGGGGTTGGGAGGAACAAGAGGTGGAAGGGAGGTAGAAGTATTAAGTACAGTAAGATAAATTAGAGTGTATAATATAATACAAAGTAATAAAAGCCGCCTTGCTGCACCTCTGTCTCTTGAGTACTGAGATTAAAGGCGTGTGCCACCACACCTGAAAAAAATACATTCAGCATAACACACATGTAATTTTTGTTTCTTTTTTTTTCCGAGACATAGTTTCTCTGTAAAGCCCTGGCTGTCATGGACTTGCTCTGTAGACCAGGCTGTCTCTGCCTCCTGAGTTCTGGGATCAAAGGCATGCTCCAGCTGGGCGTGGTGGCGCACCCTTTAATCCCAGCACTTGGGAGGCAGAGGCAGGTGGATCTCTGCGAGTTCAAGGCCAGCCTGGTCTGCAAACTGAGTCCAGGACAGTCAAGGATACACAGAGAAACCCTGTCTCGAAAAACCTTAAAAAAAAAAAAAGCATGCTCCACCATGCTGGACCACAGATGTAATTTTTGAAATTTTTATTTATCTGTGCATCTGTCTGGCAAGGGTACATAGTATGTAAAGGTCAAAGGGCAACTTTTAGAAGTTGGTCTTCTCCTTCTACCATGTGGGTTCCAGGAATCAAACTCAGGTCATCAGGCTTGGTGGCAGGTGAAGTTTACTCAGTAAGCCATCCTGACAGCTGAAATTCTTTGGGGCAGGTGGAAGGGGGGAGGGGACAATGCCCAGAATTGAACCCAAGGTTACACACATGCTAAGCAATTGCTCTGCAGCTGAGCTTCATTTACTCAACAACTCAACCAGACATCTTCTGTATGTGGCCCTGAGGGTCTGATGAGCGAACTCAAAATGGGACCTGAACGTCTAGAAAGTTATCACCTACTGCAGGAGGCAAACACATAAGCAGATGGGCACAAGGCAACGTGCTAAGGTTTATATTATAGGCAAACTTGGAACTTAGAGAAAGAACCCTGCTCAGTTGGAGAGGGCAAAGACTTCCTGGAGAATGTAGCAGTTAGATGGAACCTAAAAGACGAGGTAAAGCATTACAGAGGTAAAGAGGAACAGAAGTAGAAAGAGCATCCTGCAGATAGAAGTAGAAAGAGCATCCTGCAGATAGAAGTAGAAAGAGCATCCTACAGATAGAAGTAGAAAGAGCATCCTGCAGATAGAGTGGGACCTGCTGGGCCACAGGCATGGGAGAGGAGTATAGCATGGGCCAGTTAGGCAACACAGCTGATTTAGTGGTGGATGGAAGTCGAAGTTACAAGCCCCTAAACTGCCTTGGGGAGCCCCTGAAAAACATCAGGCTTGGATAATCTGTACCACTCATCCTCACTTCCATCACAGGTGGACACTCTGCTAGATGTGTATAAAGTGGGCACCTTGATGCTTTGAAGACACTGCTGTGGTTTTCTGCTGAGGAGAAAAGAAAGAAGCATCTTTGGCCATCAGCAAGGAACAAGGAGGATTCTTATTCAGGGCAAGTGGCCAACAACCTTACCCCAAAGGAAGCACAGGAGGTGGTGGGGCCAAGGCCAGACAGTTGAGAAAGTGACACATTCCTCCCAACCGCAGGAATTATCAGCAGGCACCAGGAAAGTAGCCTGAGTCCAGGGCAGCAAGACGCAAAGATGTGTCATGTATATACAGTATATAGTACATGTATACATCTGTGGTTAGTGGAGGAGAGGCTCCTACAGACAAGGTGACAACCCATGCATCGTTCAGTCCCCTTCAGGATCTCCTGTGGCTGTTTTCTGTCTTTGCTGGCAAGCTACCCTAAGCAAGTACAACATGCTCAGGGACATGGTGGTGTCCTCAGACTTCTGTTTTTTTGTTTTGTTTTGTTTTTGGAGGGTTTTGTTGTTGTTGTTTTGTTTGGTTGGTTTTTTTTTTTTTTTTTTGAGACAGGGTTTCTCTGTGTATCCTCTGGCTGTTCTGGACTCACTTTGTAGACCAGGCTGGCCTTGAACTCACAGAGATCCCCCTGCCTCTGCCTCCCGAGTGCTGGGATTAAAGGCGTGCACCACCACGCCCGGCACCGTCCTCAGACTTCTGAATCATAGGAACTCAACTAGAGTCAGGGCAGCCTTCCCTGTCTGACTAATGATATCTTTCTTTCCTGATACAGGTTTTCTCCGTGTAGCCCTGGCTGTCATGAACTCACACAGATCCACCTGACTCTGCCTCCCAAATGCTGGGACTAAAGGCGTGCGCCACCTGCAAGGCCAAAAGTCAACCTTTACAACCTCTCTGGACATCAGTTCATCTTGGGACACTTCTGCCATTTATCTGGTCTTCCCAGACGCAAGAGAGTGCTGCCTCCTTCCAGGAAAGGCCTGGACCTCACTAGGATCCCAAACTCTTGACTTTCAGATCTTGAGATGCAGCAGCCCCTGATCAAGAGGCAGGACACTAATGTGAAAGCACGAAACCTACCTTTCATGTATGTTCTGGGGACTGAACAAAAGGTCTTATGCATAATAGATAATCTATCACTTATCTACATCCTCAGAGCTCTGAACATATTTATTTTTTGTATGTTATCCATACATTTAAGAACAAAAGGTCTTATGCATAATAGATAATCTATCACTTATCTACATCCTCAGAGCTCTGAACATATTTATTTTTTGTATGTTATCCATACATTTAAGACAGGCCACCCATGGGGCTGGAGAGATGGCTCAGCGGTTAAAAGCACTGACTGCTCTTTCAAAAGACCCCGGCTCAAATCCCAGAACCCACATGGCAGTTTACAGCTGTCTGTAATTGCCGGGCATGGTAGTATATGCCTTAAACAGCACTCGGGAGGCAGAGGCAGGTGGATCTCTGCAAGTTCAAGGCCAGCCTGGTCTACAACATGAGTCCAGGACAGCGAGGGCTGCACAGAGAAACCCTGTCTCAAAAAAAACCAAAAACAAACAAACAAACAAACAAAAAAAAACCAGGCCACCCAGATGACTTAGCAGGTAAAGGTGCTTGCCACCAAGTCTGAGGACTTGAGTTCAATCCCCAGGACTCAAACAGAGGAAGAAGAAAATCAAATCCCCAAAAGTTATTCTCTGATCGATACCTGAGTGCATGTGCATACAGATGGCACATACACAAAGCAAATAGATGTGAAAAAATGAACCTCAGAGTATCAGAATCTTGATTGTTTTAATTGTCTTTGGTTACCCAGGACAGCCAGTACTAACATAGTGAGACTCTGTCTCGAATAAAAACAAAACAAAACAAAAATATGGGAGTAAGGAATGTGGCTCAGTTGGTAGGGTGTTTGCCTAGGTTCAGTCTCCAGCACCACATTAACCAGGCCTAGATCTCAGCACTGGGAGGTGAAGGCAGGAGGATCTCTATGAGTCAGAAGCTAGCTTGCTCTACCTAGCAAGTTCCTGCCAACCAGGGCTACATAGTGAAACCCTGCCTCAAAAAAAAAAAAAAAAGTTTAAGATCATTCCTCAGTCTACGTAGTAAATCTGAGGAACTTCTTTAATTCATGAGACCATGTACAAAATGAAATGAAATTAAAATAAACCTGGGGCTAATGCAATAGTTCAATCTATAAAGTGTTTGCTTTGCAAATGTGAGGAACTGAGTTTTATCCACAGCGCCCATGTGAAAAGCCAGGGCTGGTGGCACACACTTGTGATCCCAGCACTGGGAAGGTAGAGACAAGTAGATCCCTTGCTGGACAGCCCAGGCCAGTGAGCAATTCTGCCTCAGAGGGGATGGATGACATTCCTGAAGATGACACTTGAGGTTTTCCTCTAGACTCCACATGCACTCTCACATACTCACACACACACACACATACATACACACACGTTTTTTAAAAAGCTAAATTAAAGAATGGTCCTAATATGGTAACTAATGGCTCAGTCCTTGGAGACCTTCTGAGCAGCCTCAGGAAAAACATCTTGGAAATATTCCCTCTGAGGAGCAAAGGGCAACACATTTGTCCATCGGTTCCTATCCCTGTTGGGCAGGGGTTGTTTCACAAGGTACTGATTATTGTCTAATCCTTCCTACTTACATATGGATGAGTATTTAGCTTGGCAGCCACTCCACAAAGGTGCTGTCCAGTTGTACCTGAGAGCACCAACCTCTGATTGGAATGAAGGAGTACACCGAAGTATCTGGTTCACTCTGTAGACACCCTTGATGGGTGATCTGTTAATCTGTTATGTATTCTAAATGTTAATTAACCTTCTCCCAGAGGCCTGCTTGCTGGACAAGGCCATATGTATACACCAAGTGATGCTATGTTGCCTTGCTTGCTAACCATTGTCTCTGATTGGCTTTAGTAAAATGCTGAGGCCTGTAATTGGGCAGAGAGAGAGGTAGGTGTGGCAAAGTTTGTGGGCTTTTGGGACAGAGAGGAGGACAAGAGAGAGAGAAGTGAGAGGGAAGAAGGAGAAGACACGCTAGGGGTTAGATGGAAGAACATCATTGCCCATGGCTTGGAACAATGCCATAGCATGGAGAATACAGTCCAGGGGATGTATGTATATTTTGGTATTTCATTTGGGAATAGCATTAAAAGCTAGCTTAGATGGGCTAAGATTGCACAATCCAGGAAAAGACTTGATAAAATCAGGTATCTGTGTGATTATTCATAAATGGGCTAAGGGATAACTGTTACCCCAATAATCATAAGTATCCATTATAAATATTATTAATATTTCCTACAACACACCCTAGCACCAGTCCTCACTGCCTTTCTCAACCTCATGCAGTGGACATCCACCCTTCATTCCTGCTTGTCCAGCATTCATTTCCTCTGTTTTGACAGCATCTCTATTTTGGGATAGGGAATCTGGCTCTCCCCAGCTTCCAGTCTCTGTGGCTGCGTGAGGCAGGCTGACATCCCAATTGTTACATGCCAGTAATCCCAAGGGTAAGTTAAGTCCCAGGTCCAGCCAATCAGCACAGTCTGTCCTTCCACTCCAGCTATGATGATTGGTTTGGAAACAGTCAATGGACCCTGCTGGTGCTTAGATGTTCATTTGAGTATCTACAAAGCTGTATGCATGTGAGATACAATTTGATGGGGTTAAACCAACCTGCATGGCCATTTTACTGAAGATTCACACTAATTTTGGAGCAGGCATGTGACCTACATGGCTCAGCCAGTGTGACTCTCTCAGGACTCTGACTTGGAGTCTGAGAATAAACATGTTCTTCTGCCGTTGAAAAGAGGAAGAAAGCCCCCAGTTCCATCAGTACTAGAGGGCAGTCTAAGATCCAAAAATGAACCTGCCCCATCCCTCACTGTGTCAGGGGCAGAGCTGGTCATTGGGAAATACCCTGACTTGTTGGATCCAACAAACCTGGCGCTCAATATACTGCTTCTGTACCTCCAGCTAAGGGAAACAATCACTTCCTCTCACTGTCCAAAGGAATTTCAGGTAGATTTTCTGAACCAAAACACAAAATGAAACTCCAAAGCGAACCATTACTTTATGCATTTAAAAAATAAAATAAATCCTAGTGTTAGCAAGGTATGGTGGTACAAGCCTGTCCTCCCGGAATACAGACAGTTTTCAATCCAAAACAAGAGGGGTAAAATTTCAAGGGCTGCCTCTGCTTACATGAGACCTGTTTGTTTGAGTCGGGCTTGTAAATAGATATTTTGTATATAGTTAAGAAAATAAAGTTAGCTCGCTGAGCTGACAGGTTTTTGCCTCAGCTTACATCACCCCACCCCCCTGTCTTTATTGGTATAAAAGATCATTTTAAAGGATAAATATTACATTTGACATTCCAACCCGAGGCAAAAGTACATGAAGACTAATCCCAGCACTTGGGAGGCAGAGGCAGTCGGATCTTTGCGAGTTCGAGGCCAGCCTGGTCTACAAAAGCGATTCCAGGACAGCCAGAGCTGTTAAACAGAGAAACCCTGTCTCGAAAAACCAAAAAAAAAAAAAAAGTACATGAAGACAGAGTCCCATATTACAATTGGGCGGAAGTAGAGCACACCTTTAATTCTTTGTACTACTTGGGAGACAGAGGCAGGCTGATCTCTGAGTTCCAGGACAGCCTGTTGTACACAGAAAAGCCATATTTAGAAAAACAAAACAAAAAGATTATAAAAAGAAATTCAAGTTGCTGAGTGTCAAAGTCTCTCCTTTATAATCCCAGGACTTAAGCAGCAGGATCTTAAGTTTAAGGCCAGCCTGGGCTACACAGTGAGAGAGATCCTAATTCAAAAAACCAAAACAGGGGGCTGGAGAGATGGTTCAGTGGTTAAGAGCTCTTAGTGTTCTTGCAAAGCATGTGGGTTCAATTCCCAGCACCCACATGGAGACTCACAGCTGTCTGTAACTCCAGTTCCAGGGCATCTGACACGCTCTTCTGGTCCTAAGTGTACTAGGCACACATGTGGTATAGAGACATACCTGCAGGGAAAACACACATGACATGTACATAAAGCAAAAATTAACTTTAAAAATTAAAGAAACACAAAGAAAAAGATTAAGCAAATGAAGGTGTTTACTCATTTTCTAAGGGGATCCATGTTGTTATTTGTCCCCTCCCTTTTCCTCTCCCTTTTCCCCTCCCTTTCCCCTTCCGCAGGAGACTAGGGACATTGGAGAAGGTCTAGAGATGTTTTGATGGTTGTAACTAGGGCAGGGTGCAGAGGGCTGTGGTACTGCACGTAGTGGGTGGAAGGCAGCCACGTTACTAACAAGCAGCAGTGTACAGACCAGCGACCAAGGAAGAGAGAGGGATGGCCGACAGGGGCTCAGCAGGTAAGGGCACCAGCTGTTCCTCCAGAGGACCGGAGTTGGATTGTTGGCGTACACATGGTGGCTCTCAACCATCGGTGGCTTCGGTTCCAGGGCATACAATGCCTTCTTCTGGCCGTCACAGACACCAAACCCAAGTGATACACAGACACACATGTAAACAAAACACTGGTCCACATAAAAATTTAAAAATAAAATAGTTTTACAATGCCTCCTGTTAATAGAGCTGAAGCTGAGAAGACTGCTTGAGTAAGCCAGGGTCATTTCAAGTCAGGGCTCTAAATTAAACCTGAAGAACTTCAAGGAGGGCCGCTTGAGCCCACGCTGGATGTGCAATGCCTACCAGGGTGCTTTGGCTAAGACATAAGAGAGAATGGGGCCCGAAGGACAGCAGATAATGGAACCCAGACACCTCAGGGTCTCCCTAACCTTATACCAACTTCATCTGCAGCCAAGTGCATTCCAGTGTGAGCCCCTTGTGGATTCCTGCATAATTTTTTGGCTCTGGTGGCCTATGTTTCAGGGAACCCTGGGGGATCTATGGCTCCAAGCCAGGATCTCAAACTCCATTTCTACCTGTTTGCCTGGCATTTGCTGTATGAAATTGAAAATTAATAATTTATCTTGCAGGATGAATGATTCAACAGAGGGGACAAAGAGCTGCTGGTGACAGTTGACATCACAAAACCAGCTCACTCCCGGATCCCTCCTCCTCCTTCCCCCCCTCTCTATCCAGGGAAAGTAGGAAAAAAAAAAAAAAGAAATTCAACAGTCAGGCTAATGAGAGTGAGCCCAGTACTGACTGATATAAATAGGTTTTCCTCTCAGGCAAGGTAGTTGATGAAGATATCAGGGCTTCTAGAGGCAATTACGGCCTTACCTTCTACCACGTCTTCGCTAAGCTCTCAGACCTTACAATCCATCACAATTCAGCTTAAGTGGCCCCAACCAGCTGTAGCCAAAAATGGATCTCTATCTCATGCTATGTGATGTGTCTCTTGCCTGTCTCAAGCCAAGCTGTCCTCTGTTAGAGATTCTTGGGCTTTTGTAGCTGAAAGGGAAGAGGAGTTTTGGCAAAGGGCCATGAGCATTTTTAGCAGTGGGGGAGCACTCTTTTCTTTCTTTTAGATTGGTTCTTGTTGTGTAGCTCAGGCTGGTTTCCAACTCAATCTTCTTGCCTCCACCCCTAAGGACTGGGGTTTTAGGGGGTGCTTCTCTCAGGACTGGATGATGTTTGCAGCCTCTCTACTGAAATGTGCTTTCCAGCACCTTTATGTACAATTCAAAGGGTACACTAGCTCTCTGCATCTCTTTGTGAGCCCAGGTTTAGAATCTCTGCTTTGTAGGGAGTCTCTTGTTGAGAAGACTGACTATAAAACTGGTGTGGGGGTTCATACCTTTAATCTCAGCTCCTGGGAGACAAAGGTAGGTGGATCTCTGAGTTCCAGGACAACTTAGTTTGCCTAGTGAGTTCCAGGACAGCCAGGGCTACACAGAGAAACCCTGTATGGAAGAAAAACAAAACAAAAAACTGCAGGATCTGTTGGAGACTCCACTCTCACGAATGGGATTTGATACCCATACAAAAGGGCTTAATGACGGATTTAAACCCTCTTGCTCTTCAGCCTCTTGCCAGTTAAGGAAGGACACCGCTCTTGTAAAAGATGTAAATAGCATCAATGTATCATCTTGGAAGCAGGAAGAAGCTCTTCCAAGACAACCAAACCTGTTAGTGCCTTGGCCTTACAGATCCTTTGGGACTGTGAGAGGAGCTGGAACCCTGACTCGGTCAATAAAGCGATTGCCATGCAAGCATCAGGAGCTTAGTTCAGATCTGCAGCACCTACATAAAAGCCAGATGTAACAGCATGCATCCATAATTCCAGGCGTGGGATGATAGAGACAAGTGGATCTATCATCCAAAGTGCATTGGTCAACTAACCCAGCTGAACCAGCGAGCTCAAGATTTAATGAGATATACTGCCTCAAAAAAAAAAAAAAAGATGGAGAGCAAGTGAGGAGGCCATTGGATGTCAACTCCTGGCATCTACATGCATATGTACACACACAGGAACATGTATAAATACATATACATTCATTCTCCACCCCCCTGTACACAAAAAGAACAGTGAAAAATTAACACCTGTTCTTTATAAACTGCCAAGTCTAAGAAATTCTGTTATGTCTGCACAAATGGTCTAAGATAGCTTCGTCTCTCAGCCTTTTACTGTCCTTGACATCGTTTTGTCTCGGCCGGTGTATTTTAAGGAACTGACTTATCAGAAAGGAGCAGTTAGATGCAGTTGTATGGTCCTGGGCAAGCTGCCCATCTCTAAGCTGCAGTTTAGTTTTTGGTTTTTGTTGTTGTTGTTTTCTTTTTCTTTTTCTTTTTTTTTTTTTGGTTTTTCGAGACAAGATTTCTCTGTGTAGCCCTGACTGTCCTCGATTCACTTTGTAGACCAGTCTGGCCTTGAACTCTCTTGCCTCTGCCTCCGAAGTGCTGGGATTACAGGCATGTGCCATCATGCCCAGCAATTACAGACAGATGTGAATTGCCATGTGGGTGCTGGGATTTGAACCTGGGTCCTTTGGAAGAACAGTCAGTGCTCTTAACCTCTGAGCCATCTCTCCAACCCTAGGCTGCAGTTTCTTGACTTGGAATTGGGAGGTTTAATATAAAAGATTATACTGGGATTAGAGATTTAGCTCAGTGACAGAGCATTTGTCTAACAAGTATGTGTCCCTGGGTTTGGTCCTCAGCTCTAAAAAAACAAAAAAAAAAAAAAAAAAAAAAAAAAAAAACTATAAGGAAATCAGAAGATTATATTGGCTGCAGGGCGGTGGGGGTGCATGCCTTTAATTCCAGCACTTGGGAGGCAGAGGCAGGCGG
Organism: Lophiomys imhausi; assembly: GCA_907164525.1. Lineage (NCBI taxonomy): Eukaryota > Metazoa > Chordata > Mammalia > Rodentia > Muridae > Lophiomys > Lophiomys imhausi. Next base: position 886,149 of record CAJQZJ010031795.1, on the reverse strand, counting down.
ATCTCTGTGAGTTCGAGGCCAGCCTGGTCTACAAAAGTGAGACCAGGACAGCCAGAACTGTTACACAGAGAAACCCTGTCTCGAAAAACCAAAAAAAAAAAAAAAAAAAAAGATAATATTGGCAATGACAACATTTTGCTCATTCATCAAAGTTACTAGCTATGGTAACACATGAATATAATCCCAGCACTTCAGAGGCTTGAGGGAGGCAAATGCTACAAGTTCAAGACCCATCTGGATTACAGAGTGAGAATCTGACTCAAAAAGCCCTCCTTCAAAAGTAGGAGTTTTACTTATTTATGAATTGCCATACTAGGGATCAAACCAGGGCTTGGGCATCCTGGGAAAATTCTACTTCTGAGCCACATTCCCGGTCCTCACTGAGCAAGTATTACCTTTGAAGCTTTAAGTTCATGATAAGAACTGAAGATAAGGGTGGTAAATAAAACAGATGAATTCCTTTGAGTGTCTGAACACATAACCTAACAAGGGACGTACAGATTAGATAATCACATAATCAGTACAGAAGATAAACTGCCCAGTGCCACACAAGGGAAGTGCAGAAAATAGGAATGTATACATCAGGAGGGCTGTTATAACCTGGATAAAGTGAGCCTTGAAACTGAGGGTTAATAGTTCTTGCCTATTGTATTTGAGATCCTAGGTTTGAGCCTGTGGTGGTTTGAGTAGATAAGGCCCCCATAGATAAATGTATTTGAATGCTTGGCCATAGGGAGTGGCACTATTAGGAAGTGTGGACTTGTTGGAGTAGGTGTGGCCTTGTTGGAGGAAGTGTGTCACTGTGGGGATGGGCTTTGACGTCTCCTATGCTCAAGCTATGCCCAGTGGGGCATACAGTCTCTCCTGGCTTCCTTCAAATCAAGGCATAGACTCTCAGCTCCTTCTCCAGCACCATGTCTGCCTGAACTCTGCCTACTTCCCACCATGATAATAATGGACTAAACCTCTGAAACTGTAAGCCAGCCCTAATTGTTTTCCATTATAAGAGTTGCCTTGGTCATGGTGTCTCTTCATAGCAATAAAACCCTAACTAAGATAGAGCCCTGGAACTGAAAAAAAAAAATGAGGATGCTGGATCTTAATAAGGACAGCTGGGAATGGTTTCTGAGGAGCAGTTCGAGCACGTGCACTGACTGTACTTAAGGAACTGGAGTTGCTACATACTGGAGTCCTTTGGGGACTGAGTGGACTATGACTGTAGATACAAGAAAGAAGAGAGTGTAGGTCTCCTCTCTCTTCATCATTGCCAAAGGCACACCATCTAGAAACTTCTCTCAAGAAATCTAATAAGCTAGCAATATCCCACCATATTAAAACTCCATAGTGACTGGTTTAAAACATCAACTCTGGCTAGATGTGGAGGCACATGCTTTAATCCTGTCACTTCAGAGGTGGAGGCTGCAGGATCAGGAATTTAAGGCTAGCCTCACAGCAATAATGAGTTTGAGGCCAACATGAGACCTTGTCTCAAAAACAAACAAATAAACAACTACACAAAACCTAAACGCTAAAGCAATGGTCCAGTAGATAAAGCACTTGCTCTGCAAGAGGGAGGAGCTCAGTTTGAATCCCCAGAACCTACATAAATTCCAAGAGTACTACCAAATATGTACATAATCCCAGCACTCATGTAGGAACATGGGAGGAAGAAATAGAAGAATTCTTGGAAGTTTGAGTGGCAGTTATCCTAATACAAATATGGAGAATAACAAAGTGATCCCTGTTGGACCCTGCTGGTATTACTGGAAAGCCCCTGAGCTCAGTGCTAAATGATGGACTCCCTTTTCTCAGCAGGCCTCCCTCTTCTACCTGATCTGAGGAAACCTGAACCCCATACCTCTATCTGAAGATTGTCACATAGCCCTCAGGAAAGTTACAGGCCCAACCTTTTCTCCCCGATAAGAAACCCACCCAATGATCACCTGAAAACACTTCCCCTAATGAGATCTCTTGCTAATGAGATCTCTTGGTGCCTCAGCTTTTAGCCAATGACCTTTGTCCATGCTCTAACTGTACCTGGAGTTCTTCCCTGACCCCTATTGCCCATGGGATAATTAGGTACTGCATTCTGTTCCCCTTCAAAAGATAGAACTGTGAAGGAAAAAAAAAAGATAAAACTGTGCTGCTGCATGTAAATGAAATATCCCTGGCACTCCTGGCCCCAGCCAATCAAACACATTCACCCCCAGGCCCCTTCCCACTGTCCTTTTTTACAAAATAAACTTTCTTTCTTCCACTCCATTCCTCCACCATGATCACCTGAGACCCAGCTATTTATTTTGGGTTTGAGGAGGAAGGTCTTCCCCTCCCACCCCCATGAAGAACTTGTTCCTGGATCTGCCTGCCTAACTGGGCTTGCTTGGGACACAGTCTTCCACCTTCCTGCCACCGCCATTGCCTAGCCAGGGTGGGGTCTTGATCACTGCCACCTGTCACCCCCATCACTGCCTCCAAAGCTTCTGTTTCTTCTGAACCTGCTAGGCTCACCATAGTGCTCAGCAGGTTGCTTCAGATTCTCCCAAACCAAGTTGGACTCCTGAAGTCACTTGGCTTGGTCCAGGAGCTCTGAGGTCCTTGAAGCTATCTGTCCTAATGCCAGCAGCTTAGCTAAAAGAGCTGTGGCCTTTTGCTAAGCTACAGAAAGGGTTCCTCTTTTCTGCATGCTTATCATATATTTCTGCATCATGTAACACTTTATAGTGGAGAAAATCCTTTCTCCCCCTCCAGGATATCCTGAGGTACAGATCCCTTCCCGTGTTTCATCCTTTTCTTCTTGTAAACCAACATAGTCTGGACCTTCTGGTGAAGCATACACTTCCAGCTTGGTGGCTGACAAGGCTGGAGTTTCCCGGGAGAGTACCAGACAAGACCCAATCTCCCTGGAATCCGAAGAAGGACAGATCATGTCCCAAATAAGTCGAAGGCAAGGACAAACATTCAAAATTGTTTTCCGAGTACACCTGCCCCCACATACACATGCACAAACATACTACAGAAAACATGAACACACAAACTATCATGTTTCCCATCATCCTGTCTGTTCGAGATGTACTGAAAGTCCTTCCTCTCAGATCCTATGTGAAAAGTACTCAATGATAGCAAGCTAAAAAACAAAATTTAAACATTTATCTTAATGTCTTCACAAATAGAGCTTCCAGGCTACTTGGAGCAGAGTGGGACCCTGCACAGGGAGACTTCAGTGTCAATGTCTGTTCAACTGCCAGGCAACCCTGAGCAGATCCCATCTTCTGCAGCCCAGTTTCTTCATCCATAAATTCATGGATTTAATGTTTATTAAGATTCCTCGCGGAGGCTGGAGAGATGGCTCAGCATTTAAGAGCACTAGCTGTTCTTCCAAAGGACCCAGATTCTAATCCCAGCATCCACATGGCAGTTCACAGCTGTCTGTAATGGACAGGCATGGTTGCGCACGCCTCTAATCCCAGCACTGGAGGCAGAGGCAGGTGGATCTCTGTGTGTTCAAGGCCAGCCTGGTCTACAAAGCGAGTCCAGAACAGCCAGGGCTACACAGAGAAACCCTGTTTAAAAAAAAAAAAAA
>CAJQZJ010031795.1:801839-872569 GCA_907164525.1 Lophiomys imhausi | reverse complement strand
GCAGCGGCAGGTGGATCTCTGTGAGTTCAAGGCCAGCCTGGTCTACAAAGTGAGTCTAGGACAGCCATGGATACACAGAGAAACCTTATCTTGTAAAAATAAAAATAAAAAGATTCCTCATTGCCTCATACTGATTCCTATAGTATTAATGCGGAATGCTTTGTTTAAATCTCTCTGTTGTTTACCAAGCAGTGACAGGAAACAAAACAACTATTATTTGTAGTTTAGAATGAGAGTACAACCATCTGCCTTCAAATCAAACCTTCCACCTTCAAAGCCAGGAGACCTGGCCTTCATTATCATTTAATTTGATCCTCTCACTAAAGCCAAGGGTTAAGAGAGCAGGGGAGAATGAAGAGTGGCTGCTTTGCTGTCATTGTCTGGATTCTTCCAGAATCAACAAAAGCTTTGATGGACTCAGCAGAGCCCGGGGGGTGGGGGTGGTGGGGGGGGGGGGGGGGGGGTGGGGGGGGGGGGGGGTGTTGGGGAGATGCTGAGCAGAGTCCTATTCAAAGAAAGCCTGGTTTAGTGGAAAACTGCTGGGGACAACAGTTGCTGACTGGGAACAGAGTGGATTATGAAAGCCTGTATTTATGTAACACTTTGCAAAGACATCTTAACTGCCATTAGTTATTTCTCATGAGGGTGCTTCTTTACACATTGTCACCTCTCACAGGAATCTCTCTCATTCAGTAGTCTCCCTGGCTTTGCTAGACTGCAAACAAAAACAGCCGCCAAGCATCTATATATAGAGAAAAGAGATTGTGTAGGGAAAAAGGCTAATTCCTCTCTCCTCTGTATCATGACTGGCCTTATGTAGTTTGGGAAATAGCTTCCTCAGTAAAGTGCTTGCTAAGCAAGCCTGTGTTCAGTCCCTGAAACTCACATACTAAATGGAAACTTATGTGTTGACCTGTGCAAATGCCCACATAGGCTGCGCGTGCGTGCGTGTGTGAGATAAACTGAAGGAAAACAAAGAGCCAAGCATGGTGGTAATGTACCTACCTATAAGCCCAGTGCTAAATGACACCTGAGAATGACCTCAGCCCTCTACACATGGACGCGCACACACACTCCACAAAACTGGCTTTATAACTTGAAATAAATAAATGTGTGTGTGTGTGTGTGTGTGTGTGTGTGTGTGTGTGTGTGTGTGTGTGTATTTTGAGACAAGGTCTTACTATTTAGCCCTGGCTGGTCTGGAACCAAATTGGTCTTGAACTGATGGCAATTCTCCTGCATCTGCGTCCCAGGTGCTAGGACTACCGGCATATACCACCACAGCCTGCTTTAACTTGCTTTGATCTAAATATGGAAGAAGTGACAGTGTGTCAGTTCCAGAGCCTACATCTTGAGAAGTCTGGCAGCTCCCACTTCTACACTTTTGGGGTCTCATGTTTTGGATATGAAAATGCTCCAGAAGTTCAGGTGTTGAATGCTTTGTTCCCGGCTGGTGAAGCTATTTGGGGATGTGATGGAAACTTTGGGAGGGGAACTGTGGTCTGGTGTGAGAAAGCAGGCTACGAGGGGGACAGTTTTGAAGGTTACATCTGGTCCTCAGTTCTTCTTCACTCCTGGTTTCCTGTGCACACACTACTGCTGCCATGACATTCTGCCTCACCCAGGAAGCTAGGACTATGGCTTGAAAGCTCAGAACTGGGGAATGAAATGAATTCTTCCTTCTTTAAATTGCTATGGGCAAGTGTCCAGGGCATAACAATGCTTGCAATGATTTACAGAGGCCCACGTCACCATATCAAAACCTGGATGTTCCTCAGGGTCTCTACTGTTAGCACTGTTGGGATCCCTTGGCTAGATAGCTGCATGGCGGGGGCTGTACTGCGTGTTGCAGGATATTTAACAACATCCCTGACCTCTGTCTGTGTAGTAGACACTCCAGTGCAACAATCAAAATGCCTTCCTGGAGGCTGGGGAGATAGCTCAGAGCGTAAGAGCTCTGGCGGCCCTTCCAGAGGGACTAGGTTTGGTTCCCAACACCCACATGGTGGCCCACCATGGTCTGCAACTCCAGTTCCAGGGGATCTGACACCCTATGTTTGCCCCAATAGACACCAGGAATGAAAGTGATGAACAGACATGCATACAGGCAGGACATTCATGTGCATAAGATAAAAGTTTAAAAATCATTTAAATTAAAGAAATGACTTGGCCAGGCATGGTGGTCCACACCTTTAATCCCTGTGTTGAGCCTTTAGCAGCATAACTGCAGTAATTTTTTTCTTTTTCTTTTTTTTTTCTTTTTAGGTTTTTCGAGACAGGGTTTCTCTGTATAACCTTGACTGTCCTGGACTCAGTTTGTAGACCAGGCTGGCCTTGAACTCACAGAGATCTGCCTGCCTCTGCCTCCCGAGTGCTGGAATTAAAGGCGTACGCCACCACACCCAGCAATTACAGACAGCTGTGAACTGCCATTAGGGTACTGGGATTTGAGCCCCAGTCCTTTGAAAGAGCAGTCAGTGCTCTTAACTGCTGAGCCATCTCTCCAGCCCCAACTGCAGTAATTTTTGTCTTCAGTCTCCATTTTAGTTATAAAGTGAAATTACTCATATCTTGTTACATTGTTACCTTGACACTCTGAAGAATCCCCAACTACAGCTCCACTTGGGACTAATCAAATTAAAGGTCACTTAGAAGTGTTTTGTCCCTGGGTATGGTGGCACATGCCTTTAATCCCAGCACTCAGGGAAGCAGCTAGTCAAAGTGATCCCCTTGCTTCCTACCTTGTTACCTTGAAGTGATTTGTTTCATACATGGACTTGGTTGTTAACTGAATGAGTTTGTTTCCTGTACCTGGTTCCCTGGATATGGTTTTTCTTATTTGAAAAACCTGCCTTGGAAGCAGACTGACATCACAGTTAGGCTCTAAGACCTCTGTGACCCTAATCATGCTGGCCTTGATCAGTTTTGGAGTTGTGTGTTCAAATACACCATCAATATTTGACTGAGACTGGTGACTGAGTGGTTTGTGCTGATATTCTTAGACTATAATATTTGGAGGTCACAGTGAGATTGGACTATAACACCTGTACTTGGGAGGCAGAGGCAGGTGGATCTCTGTGAGTTCAAGGCCAGCCTGGTCTACAAAATGAGTCCAGGCCGGGCGGTGGTGGCGCACGCCTTTAATCCCAGCACTTGGGAGGCAGAGGCAGGCGGATCTCTGTGAGTTCGAGGCCAGCCTGGTCTACAAAATGAGTCCAGGACAGCCAGAGCTGTTATACAGAGAAACCCTGTCTCGGAAAAAACAAAAAACAAAAAACAACAAAATGAGTCCAGGACTGCCAGGCCTATTACACAGAGAAACCATGTCTCAAAACAAAACAAAGAAATGATTTGCTGGTTATGTGGCACATGCCTTTAGTCCCAACATAGTGAAGCCCTTTCCTAAAAAACAAAAAAAAAAGAACAAAAGGAAGAAAGACATTACCATGAATTGTCCCTTACAGGCTCATACGTTAAATGCTTTGTTTTCATCTGATGGCATTATTTATGAAAGCTCTCAAAACCTTACAAAGTGAAGCCTAGTTGAGGAAGTAGGTCACTGGGATTGGGTCTTTCATGACATCTGCCCAGGTGCTTGGAGTCAGGACATCAGAGCCAAACTATGAGCTAAAATAAATATCTTCTTTAAATTTTGTGAAGTTTTTTGTTTGTTTGTTTTGTTTTTTGTCACAGTGATGAGAAAAGCTGCTAATACATTATCCAGGTGTGGTGTAACACACTTTTAATCCCAGCACTCAAGAGGCAGAGACGGGCAGATCTCTGAATTTGAGGACAGCCTAGTCTACAGAGTGAGCTCCAGGACAGCCAGGGTTACCAGAGAAACCCTTTCTCAAAACAAAACCAAACAAATAACCAAATGTCACTAATACAGATGTTACCTACATTTCTGAACACACTCTTCCTCCCTTCCTCGGTGTGTCATTTTCCCTCTTTTAAAAAGAATGTGTTAGCCGGGCGGTGGTGGCGCACGCCTTTAATCCCAGCACTTGGGAGGCAGAGGCAGGTGGATCTTTGTGAGTTCGAGGCCAGCCTGGTCTATAAAGTGAGTCCAGGACAGCCAGGGCTACACAGAGAAACCTTGTCTCGAAAAACCAAAAAAAAAAAGAAAAAAAAAAAGAAAAAGAATGTGTGTTTTTTTTTTTAATTATACAAGATCTCACTCTAACCAGGCCTTTTGTGCTGGCTAGTCTGTACAGTCAACTTAATACAGCCTAAAATCACTTGGAAATCCCTTGAACTGAAGACTCTATCAGATTGACGTCTGGCCATATCTCTGAGAGATTGTCTTTATTAATGATTGATATGGGAGGGCCCAGCTGTGGGTGGCACCATCCCTAGGCAGGAAGGCCTGGGCTGTATAAGAAAGCCTGCTGAGCATGAACCAGTGGACAAGACAGTCAGCAGCACTCCCCCATGGCTTCTGCTTTAGTTCTTGCATGACTTCCTGACCTAACTTCACTCCAGGACGGCTTGTGACTTGGAAATATAAGCCAAATAAACCCTTTCATCTCCAAATAGTTTTTGGTCAGAGTATTTTATCATAGCAACATAAATCAAAGGAGAACATTTTCAGATGACTGCTTTCCCACTTGTCATCTGGTTGCATTTTCCTGAAAGACTCTAAGCCAGAACTATCTAACTGAGTCACTCTGGAACCCATTGACACTGTAAGATAACAAGTTACTACTAGTGTTTAATTCCTTATGTTTTGTAACGACCTATTACCGTTGCTAGACAGTGAATACAATTCAAATACCCAAACTTTAAGTGTGTTAATCAGCTGGGCGGTGGTGGCGCACGCCTTTAATCCCAGCACTTGGGAGGCAGAGGCAGGCAGATCTCTGTGAGTTCAAGGCCAGCCTGGTCTACAAAGTGAGTCCAGGACAGCCAGGGCTACAAAGAGAAACCCTGTCTCGAAAAATCAAAAAAAAAAAAAAGTGTGTTAATCAGTTTCCACCTCTATGCAAAGTATAAATCTACTTACAAAGAGAAAGGGTTTGTTTCAACCCATGTTTTGGGCCACAGCCAATTTGCTCTTTGGGCTGGTGGTAACATATTTTGTGCAGAGCAAAAGGTCCCCATGGCTGTGAATCAGAGGAAGAAGAGATCAAGGCTCCATAATCCCCTTCAAAGATTCATCCTAAATGACCTCCAAGCCTCCTAGTAGACTTTACCTCTTAGAGGTTCACCACTTTTGAATAATGACATAGGTTGGGCACAAAACCTGTAATGCATAGGTCCTCAGTGGGGATGGGATGGGGCTTGCAGATCCAAAGGATAGGACTAAGCAAGGACTCCTATGTGGAGAATTGGAGGGAGTACTCCACAGAGTGATTGGGACTGGTGGGAAAAACCTAAAAAATGGAGTGGGCCAGCCAGGAGTTAACCCCAGCAACAATCAACGTGTGGGGACCCAGAAAATGGAGGCTTATGAGAAAAGCCTCGTTGCTAGGAAAATGAAAGTAACTTGTGGGAGATATCTAAGATGGCACCAGCTTGAAGATGCTGGAGTAGAGTTGAAGCCCTATAGTGGGTATAGCTGATTGGATGAGCAAGACTTCCGTGCTCGTGATCAGTGCATGATCACCATGTTACCAGGCTTGTGTTGTGTGATGTAATAGGAATGATCTTTAATGTGATTGGCCCACATAGCATCATGTGGAAACACCCATTTGGTTCTGTATATAAGCCAGGGAAGGAAATAGTAAAAACAGGGAAATGCTTAGACATCACCCCTGTCGCATCTTCGCATCTTGTGAATTGAAGGTGGAGGTTTGATCGGGTAGCGCACTTACTTTTCCCTGAGAATCCCCTTATGTGGTGATCGCCCTATACGCACCCCCCCACATCAACATTGCTCCCTGCATGCTTGCTGGAGGAATGAAAAGCTAAGGAAAGAAAAATTGATTCACTGCAGTGACTCAGTCGTCCAAGACAGGCAGAACTCAGGCAGGATACTATGACTTATGTGGATTTTCTCACTGCAACTGGACAGCTTTTTCCCCAATTACCCTTACACATGGTTGGCAGTAAGCACCTTGGATGCTCCCCTCCTTTGCCAATTGAAATATTTGCCCTTTAAGTTAAATTAGCTGCTGTTCTCATTTGGAGCAAAATACAGGCCAAGAAATTCCCCTGTGTTTGTCTGTAGTTGCTGCCTGGTTTGAAGCTTTGTCTGTTAAATTGGCTTTTTAATTTAATCTCAGTTGGATACGTGTTATCTCAGACAAAAATGCCACCTGTGGAATATCACATTCCTTATTGTTCTGGTTTGGGAAAGGAGAAAGATGAAAGAAATGTAAGAATAAGTACTCCAACAAGCTGGGTGTGGTGGCGCACGCCTTTAATCCCAGCACTTGGGAGACAGAGGCAGGTGGATCTCTGTGAGTTCGAGGCCAGTCTGGTTTACAAAGTGAGTTCAGGACAGTAAAGGATACACAGAAAAACTGTCACAAAAAGCCTTAAAAAAAAAAAAAGTACTCTTTGGTAGGATTAGGGAAATTGAGCATAGGGATTTTGGAAGAACAAAAACACTTGATAAATAAAAATTTACTGTTACAGTACTCCAACAATAGTCTCCCTGCTTGTTGTTTTTTTTCCCTTCCTTTCCCTCATTCCCTGTAGCCTTCCTTATACCTTACTTACTTCTTCCCTACCTCCCTTTCTTTCTTTTCTTTCTTTCTCCCTCTTCTTCCTTCCTCTCCACTAAAATTTCTTTCTTTCTTTTTTTTTTCTCCGAGACAGGGTTTCTCTGTGTAACAGACTCCTGGTTGTCCTGGACCTTTCTCTGTAGACCAGGTTGACCTTGAACTCAGATCCACCTGCCTCTGCTTCCTGGGTGCTGGGATTAAAGGCATGTGCCACCACACCTGGCTGCCTCTTACAATTTTTATAGTCAAGGAAATAATATACATGAAATTCATAATCCATTATTTGGGATGAAGCAAAGGTCTAACAAATATGTTCATTATATCAAAACTACCTCTACTACCTCCTCAGACCCTGGGTGGATGGGTAGTTTCTGCTTGGCAGGCCAACTCTAAGATGGTTCTTTCTGATACCCAACCCATATCCTGGGGCTCATGCCCTCGGGCATGATGACTTGCTTCTAACCAAGAGAACACAGCAAAAGAGAAATCACTTTTGTAGTATGGTGAGATTACTTCTGTCTTCCTAGAAGCTCCTTACTACTGTCTTCTCAGTTTGCTTTCTTTGAAGCAAGCTACTCAGAGAACTTTAAATGAATGGGGGGAGGGGGGTCCTTAGGCTAACTAATGCAAAAAATGGAATTTGGCATATAACCATGTGAAGTTGGAATTTGGTGTGTGTGTGTGTGTGTGTGTGTGTGTGTGTGTGTGTGTGTGTGTGTTATTGGGAATTGAATCCAGTGTCTTACATGTGCTAAACAGGTGCTTCATTGCTGAATTGTAACAGGACCCAAGACCTTAGTAGGCTCCAAACCTTAGCAAAACTGACTCCATGATGGAAGTGCCATTCAGGCCAAAAAATTCAGCATGTAGACAGCACTACCTAACAAAACAAAACAAAAGACCTCATCCATCAAACTTCACAGTTCTGGGAATATCTCTAAAAGTATTAGCCTTGCCTTTTGGCTTCTCTAGTTCTGTTTCTGGCTGACTGTTCTTGTTAACTGATGTATGTCAACCCTGGACATGGTTTTTGTGCTTAAAAGCTCACCTTGAGAAAGTCTTAGTGCTACACTTGGATGCTGAACATCCTGTGTAGTTTCTGGCTGTCCTGGAACTCACTCTGTAGACCAGGTCATCCTTAAACTCTCAGAGATCTGCATGCCTCTGTCTCCCTAGTGCAGGGATTAAAGGTGTGCGCCACCACGCCCAGTTTATAAAGTTTTTCTATTGACTTGAACCCATGTCTGAATAGTCTTCTCTGGTGGATACTCCACAAAAGAACTATAACTCTAGCAGAGCCATCGTGAATTTGGAAGCAAATTCTTTTCAAATTGGACCTTCAGATGTGATTCCAACCTTGGCTGATACCTTGATTGAAGCCCGTGGGACACCCAGAAATAACAGAACCAGCTAAGCCATGCCTAGATTCTTTTGTGTGTGTGTGTGTGTGTTTATATTTGTTTGTTTGTTGTTTTTCAAGATAGGGTTTCTCTGTGTAACAGTACTCACTATCCTGGAACTCGTTTTGTAGAACAGGCTGGCCTTGAACTCACAGAGATTCACCAGATCTGCCTTCCAAGTGCTGAGCATACCAAGCTTAGACTCTTACTCCAGAGAAACTGTGGGCTGTGTTGTTATAAGTTACAAAGATAATGAGAATTTGTTACATAGTGAAATATAACCAACTACCGAACTCCTCTCCTCCCATCTTCCCCCATCTCCCGACTTCTTCAGCCACTTAATATTTATATTACTTCACAGCTGTTAGTTTTCTTATTTCTCCTACAGTGTAAGCTCTTTCAGGCAATATCCCTGGCTGGCTTGGAATTCTCAATCGTCCCTCAGCCTCCCAAAGGCTGGTATCACAGACTGCACCACCAGTCACAGTGGCAGATGAGTATCATTGACTAGTTTTCTGTGATGATTCTTATCCAGGCTTGGAAGTCACTAGCTCTGCATCATCTGAGACATTTTCGTGGAAAAATTGCATCCTGTTCTTTTTCTTTTCTTTTTTTCTTTTTCTTCATGACAGGGTTTCTCTGTGTAACAGCCCTAGTTGTTGTCCTGGACTCACTTTGTAGACCAGGCTGGTCTTGAACTCACAGAGATCTGCCTGCCTCTGCTTCCCGAGTGCTGGGATTAAAGTCGTGTGCCATCACCTCCTGGCTGCATCCTGCTCTTAAAATAGCTATACTCAGCCTTTCTGATTTAAACAACACGTCACACTTCTACCCAGCACCTGGAGGCTGTGGCAGGAGAAGAGTCACCAGTTCCAAGTTACACTGAGTTAGTTACAAAGCGTTTTGTGTCAGCCTGCCTACTACAGTGTATCTGCCTAAATAATTTTGTATTGCATGTATACATATAGAAAAGTGGAGACATCTTAAGTGTACACTTTGCTCAATCCTTAGTAAATCCGTCTGTGTACATAGCCACCTCCAAGACGAAGACCTTCCCATTCACCAACTCGAGAAGTAACCACCATCAAAATCTATTGCTACTGATTTTTAAATGTTTTAGAACGTTTAGTAAGTGAAACACCATCCTATACGAGCTCATCTGCCTTCTTCTGCTCTCTCAACGTCACGTTTGTGATTTTGGCTCGTTAAAACTTCTCTGGATTAAATTTGTAAAACGATTACTGAGGAAGTATAAGCCTGGACTTCTGAGAGCTTCCCAAACTGGTGTGCTTTAAATCGAGGGTGGCCAACTAGATGGAAGGTGGCATAGTCACACCCAAACCCCTCCAGGAGGCGGGGTCGTCTGGGTAGGGGCGTGGCCTGGTCGTTGCTCACACTGCGGCAGTTGGAGCCTGGGGAGGGGCGGGGCCGGGCAGAGTGGGGCGGGGCTTCCTTTTGCGCCTGCGGAATCGCCGTTTGACCCCGGAAGTGCTGGATTCGTGGACGCTGTCACAGTGTACGGCGGCTGAACGTCGCGGGTGTGAAGCCGGGAAGGTGAGTACATGCCAGGGTCCCACCGGTGGAGCTCCGGAGGAGCCAGGTGCTTCAGGCGACCTCGGCACCCCCAGCCCACAGGCTCCACGGTGCGGCCAGGCTTACAGTGCCGCAGAAGCCGTGAGTCGCCCCCACAAGGCAAGGAGAACCAGAACGTGGAGTTCCGGTTCATTTTAAGGCTTGGCCCCAGAGTGACCCGGGACGAACCCGGGTTCCCACCACCTCCTCCCAAGCTTCCGTTTCCTCGGCGTTCATTCATTCATTCTGCATGTATTTGTTGACCGACTCCTACGTGCCTGGTACAGACCTAGGCGCCGAGGATACAAACAGCAAGACAGACAAGGCCTTTGCCCTCGTGGAGCTTACAGTCTAGAGGAAGGAGAGAGTCAACAAGTAAATGCATAAAACTGTTAAGATATGACAGTAGATAACAAGGAGACATTACTTCAGGGAGATGATCTGGAAAGGTTTCTAAGTAGAGTGATGTTGAACCGAGACCAGCAAAGTGATGGATGACGGTCAGAGAAACTGAGGCAACAGTAGCCCTGAAGATGCCCTCTGGCCCTGTTGCCATTGTTGATTGTAGCAAGCCCCTCCACTCCTCCCATCGAAAACACTCTTAACATTTGGCCTCTGCTGCCTTGCCCAGCATAGAAGGTATAGTGTGGTGCACACCTGTCTTGGTCTTTCTGCAACACAAAGCCTAGTCTTTGCTTTCTTTTTTTTTGAGACAGGGTTTCTCTGTGTAGCCCTGGCCGTCCTGGACTCACTTTGTAGACCAGGCTGGCCTTGAACTTGCAAAGATCCACCTGCCTCTGCCTCCCAAGGGCTGGGATTAAAGGCGTTTGCCACCACCTCCCGGCCTTTGCTTTATTTTCTACCCATACTTTAAGTGAAAACTCAAATCCTCTTTGATGCCCCCCTCCTGTAAGTCTATGGTAAGTACTTCATGAACCTTCCATATGCAGCAAACATCATGGTATTGATTGATATTTGTATTGCAATTGGATTTTTATCTGTCATTCTCATGAAGACTTAGCTTTGTGAATGGCACCATTAGATCAGTTCTTTCCCCATGTTGGAATTTTCTGAACATCATTGCCTGATGCGTAGTAGGATCTGAGGTATCTAGAGCCGGGTGTGGTGCCACATACCTTTAATCCCTGCTGTCAGGAGGTTGAGACAGAAGGATGGGTTCAAAACCAGCTTAGGCTACATGAGCCCCTGTTTACCCTGTCTCAAATTTTAAAAAAATGAAATGCAATAAAAAGAGAAGAAAAGAGAGAGCCAGATGTGATGTTGTATGTGTTGGCATACGCCAGCACTCAGGAGACTGAGGCAGGAGATTGCTGGAGATAAGAGCCAGCTTATATCACAAGACCTTGTTTCATAGATATATATTTTTTTTTTTTTTTTGGTTTTTCAAGACAGGGTTTCTCTGAATATCTCTGGCTGTCCTGGACTCGCTTTGTAGACCAGGCTGGCCTCGAACTCACAAAGATCCACCTACCTCTGCCTCCCAAGTACTGGGATTAAAGGCGTGCGCCACCACCGCCCGGCTTCATAGATATTTTAAAAGGTAAATTAAGTTAATACCAAGAAAAGCACTTAGAAGAGCAGTCAATATCTGACAAGCATGCTGCTGTTGTCTTATCAATATGTCTTATATCACCACCACAGTTGGGCCAGACATGTAACGAGTGGGGCACCTGGTAACAAATGGCTCATTATATCCTCAGCTTTATCTGTGAGGGCATAGTGATTTCCTCCATTGAGCCTTGATGCTTTCATATTTCATGTCATAATGGTCTTTTATTGGCATGCCTTTGAAAGGCTTAGTTGACCTTCATTCCATGATTCAACCAATGCATGTGTCCTTCCTGTGGGTAAGGCCATGTGGTGTTATATTAAAAAAAAAGGAAAAAAAAAACACTGGATGGGAGCACAGAAGAGCTGTTCTGCTGGTTTGGTTTTATATCCTGTGCTCACACATATGTGGGTACAAGTTCCTATTTGTGGAGGTCAAAGGTCAACCTCAGGAATCGGAGTTGTTCCTCAGAAGTCATCCATTTTTTGTCTTTTGGAACAGGGTCTCTCATTGACCTGAAGGTTGCCTTGGACCAAGCCGACTGGCCAGGGAAAGTTTTGCCCATTACTTTACCAATGCTAAGATTACAAGCCTATATCATCACACCCCACTTTTTTATGTGGTTTTGGGAGTTGAACTCAGATTCTCATGCTTGTGCAGCCTGGACAATGCTGACTGAACTATCTCCCAGTCCATTCTGTGACTATTTCATTTTTGTTTGAGATTGAACCCAGGGATTTGCATGTGGTAAGCACAAATTCTGTCACTGAGCTGTACTCAGCTAACCAACTCCTGGCTTGGAAAGCAATTTGGCCCTTCTTGTGGAAGAGATCTTGTGCTGGTGGGTTTCTAAGGATTTTTTCTTCCTTCTATTAGTGTGTCATGCCCTCCTTTGAAGCCGGGAGACCTTGTGAAGTCTTAACTCGTTCTACATGTGAGGAAACGTCCGTTGTTCCAACCCCTGAAAGACTCAAGATCTAGTGAGAATTACGAGAAGAATGTTTGTTCTGAGGAATGTAGTTCAGAGCTGGAGAGAGCCTGGCATTTATGATGAGTTCAGACCCCACCACAGCAAAGACCATCTCTCCTCATAGTTATTCATCAAGCATCTGGTGTAGCTGTGTCTGCTAGGCCTGTGCTTATTATAGGAAAGATAGCAAGAGAAAGACCTGCAGTCAAGGTCTTCACAGGTCCCATAGACTGCTGAGTACAAAAAATGAAAAATAATCTAGGTACTTTATCAGGAGTTTTGTTTTGTATTGTTTTCTGAGACAGTTTCTCTGTGTAGCCCTGGCTGTCCTGGAACTCACTCTCTCTTTTTTTTTTTTTTTTTTTTTTGGTTTTTCGAGACAGGGTTTTTCTGTGCAGCCCTGGCTGTCCTGGACTCACTTTGTAGACCAGGGTAGCCTTGAACTCACAAAGATCCACCTGCCTCTGCCTCCCAAGTGCTGGGATTAAAGATGTGCGCCACCACCGCCCGGCAGAACTCACTCTCTAGACCAAGGTGGTCTTGAACTCAGGCCTCTGCCCCCTTGTGCTGGAACTAAAGGAGTGCACCACCATGCCTAGCAGGGCTTCTTTTTTTATCGTAGGTAGGGATTATCTGGAAGGTATTTTCCTTCAGAGCTGAGAGCTGTTTTAGGCAAAATTATCATTTTAGGTCAGCAAATGTACACCAGGTCTTGAAAACCCACATTAGGAGCCTGCTGTGGCCAGGGGTTGATGCAGGTGCTGGGATCAGTCCTAGAGTAGGCCCTGCCCCTAGGAGTCTGTCTGTTTGCTCTCTTCTTCCCATCCATATTCCTTTCAGGAGGGTCACGAAGCACAATGCCAGCTCTGCCCCTGGACCAACTCCAGATCACCCACAAAGACCCGAAGACAGGAAAGCTGAGGACTTCAGCAGCGCTGGTGAGCCGATGCCTTGATGCTGCTTAGCCTGGCAGGATCAGCCTTGCAATTTCAGAAGCAAAAGGAAATTCCTTTTCTGTTCCAAGAATGACCCTGGAGCCGTGGCTACTGATCAGCAGTGGAGACAGCAGTAGGCCCTTGCAAGCCTAGTGTAGAGCTTTGTCTCTGAGCAGCAGTCAGATCTGAGTAGTATTTTCCCTGTCGAGTCCCTCCCCCAGCATTTAACTTTCAATCAGTCTGAAGGTAGCTCTGACTTAGCCTGAGCTGGGTTAGAGAAAACCAGGAGTTCTACATCCTGGTTTGGTGATTTGCCTTTGTGGAACACTTCAGGCTTCATGTAGGAATGCATAGATTTAGATCTAAGCTGCCACTCAGACTTCCACAGGAGTACTGGTTTCAGAGGTTGGGCCTGTCTTCTCTCTTATCTGGGACAAGAAGTAAGATATACAGAGAGTCTGACAGGGCCTGTGAGACCGAAAACTAAGGAGGCTGTGAATCTGCCCGTTCCCAGCATCAGAAAGATTAGAGCCATGGAGAGGTGCCAGGCTGCTAAAGAAAGGGACAGAAGTGGGGATTTGAGTCCTTGTACCCACTTGTAGATTTCCCAAGAGTATGAGTTTACTTGCACAAGGTGGGAAGAAGTATTTTCTAGAGTCTTGAGTAAAGTTGTAGGAAATGGAAGCTAAGTATTTGGTTGGCTTTTATAATTTCCTTTTCAGTCTCTAATCACAGAGACTGAATCTACCCCATGTGATGCAACTCATTCTGAACAAGTCACCCAGATGAACTTCTTACCCCTGCCCATGTTTTTGGTTAGTTCTTTGAAAATTTTGTACAGATCCACCCCTTCCTCAACTATCTTTGTTCTTTTTTTTTTTTTTTAAGCCCATCATGTCTGGTTGGTGCTGCCCATATACTTTTGGATGTGTGGCCTTACTTGAAAGGTGGGCAGCCCACCAGCGACTGTACCCTTAGAGAAAACCGACTCTTTCCCTTCCATCAGCCGTCAGTTACCAAGGGTGCCAAAACTAGTGCTGGGACTTTGTGCCCATCTCCCCAGGTTATCTATTTAAGCCATATCACAGCCCTGGGAGTGGATGTTTTGTCACTGTTTTACAGAGTTCAAGGTCACAACACCAGGAAATCAAGAGAGCTAGGATAGTATCTTAGCCAGTCCAGTCCCAGAATGCCCCATATTCTTAACCTCTCTGCTATAGAGCTGCTTGCTTTTCTGTTGATAACTTTACATATGGAGGATAATAGTCAGAAAAGCTAGCACTGTACTATTCAGTTCAGCAGCCATCTGTTAGGCAGCATGCACCACATGTAACAAGTGTAAGTGTGGAACAGGACTTTTAATTAATCGGTATCAGTGAACTATGCCCATGTGACAAGTGCCTACTGTGTTGTTCAGGCATATGATCTAGTCCACTTCCTCAGAATATTTTGCTGGACGGTCACTGCTGGTGGAGAACCTCAGTCCTTCCCTGTGTGCTGAATGAACACCTGGGGTACTAGTTGTGGGGACTGGGAGGGCAGAGGTCTGGTCCCTTTCCTTCACGACTGGCTTCTCAGTGACAAGCGTAGTCAACTCTCTGGAAACATTCTTTAAGTCAGAAGCCACAGTGAGACCTGTTGCCTGATGTTGGAGCTACAAGAAGAAAATATGTAGCCTGTCCTTGTGGGATCCACAGCCCAAAACCAGTTGTTTTTTAGCAGTTTGGTGACAGTGTGATGGGAGGAAGCCTGGGTTCTGACACAATGCAGAGCTGTTCAGATCAGAACTTGGAGTGCAGAGAAAGAAGATCTTGACCTGATAGGAGGGGTATGCCACCAGGGATGGCTTCCTGGACGAGAGAGATCCTGAACTGGGTGTTGAAAGCTGAATTAGATCTATCTGGACAGAGCAAGAGGAGAAGGAAGGCTCAGGTTGGAGAACTCAGGGATGCTTGCTCGAGCCTGACTCTTAGGTCAAACACAGATCCCTGGGGTGGCACTATAGCAGAACTAATGAACACAGATAGACTTTGTACACACTTGACAATTCATCTAACTTCAGGAGGCCTAAGGATCCAGAAGGGATAATGGGCAGGCATGTGGGGTGGCTGTGGGGACTAAATGAAACCCCCATGGATTAGTGCTGTGCCTGGAACAGAGCAGGCACTCAGCTGATCCCAATTACAGTGAGAACAAATAGCACCCATGACACTGAATAGGGAGCAGTGGAGAGACAGCTGCCTGGTTGAAGGCAGGTCGTGCTGGTCATGCTGAAGGATATTAACCTGTAGGCTGCAGGAATCTCAGGAAACATTGTCCTGAGCTATGTAAAGGTTTTTGTATTTTGAGTCTTGGCTTGGGGCAACAAGATCTCTGCCCAAGAAGCAGTCATTCCTACAGGGCCTCTGCAGAGTGATGGGTGGATTCTATTGATGTTGATTGAGTAGTTACTATTCAAGGAGAATGCACTTGAAAAGCCTGTAAAAGCCATGTGTGATGGGGCACGCCTTTAATCCCAGCACTTGGGAAACAGAGGCAGGCAGATCTCTGTGAGTTCAAGGCCAGCCTGGTGGACAAAGTGAGTCCAGGACAGCCAGGACTACACAAAGAAACCCTGTCTCGAAAAAAAAAAAAAAAAAAAAAAAAAGCCTGTAAGAAGCAGTGTCGGACTCTTAGGCCACTCCTTGACGGACACTAAGAAAGTGAGTTCCTACCAAGATACATTAAGGCTTGATGGGCAGTATGTGTTTTCCAAGTTTGCCAGGGCAGAGAAGCCCTAAGCTTTTAAAGCCCTTTCAGTCTTTCTGAAAGGTGGAATTAAACTTGGGTAGGAGAGACACAGCTGGAGCCTGTTACCCTCCTGCTCTGAAACAGTCTATGGCACTCAGAGTCCCTCTTACAAAGCTTGTCATTTAAAGTCCTTCAGAGGCAGGGTTTGACCATTCATTCTTTTGTCCGGCTAATGAATATGTGGAGTGTCTTCTCAATGCCAAGCACTGTTGAAGTATCATTGAAAGACAGTAAACTATGTTTTTGTTTTGTTTTGTTTTGTTTTTCGAGACAGGGTTTCTCTGTGTAACAGCTCTGACTGTCCTGGACTCGCTTTGTAGACCAGGCTGGCCTCGAACTCACAGAGATCCGCCTGCCTCTGCCTCCCAAGTGCTGGGATTAAAGGCATGTGCCACCACCGCCCAGCTGTAAACTGCATATTTAAAGTCAGCAATTTGATTGTTTTTGACATTGGTAATATACCATGAAAACATAACCTATGGTCAAGACAGTGAAATTTTTCACCTTTCCTAAAAGTCCCTCGTATCTTTTTATAATCCATATCCTCTTCTCTCTCTTAACTAACAACAACTGATCCAAAAGTGACTTTGATGCAGTTTAGCAAGTGCCAGAGTCAGGTGAGCACAAAGCAGGTGCTGGGCAGAGCTGTGGAAACCCCTTGTCCAGCCTAAGGGAGAATTAGGGAGTTTTCCAGGAGGCAGTAAGGTCAGAAGGACAAGCAATGAGATCAGGGTAGCTGATTGGTCACAATTGGTCTGCATCACACTCTTGCTTCAAACTCTGCCTCAGGTGCCTGCTTAACCTCAAGGCCTTCAGGAAAGTTCCTGGACCTTACTGAGTCTTCGTTTTCTCCTCTGCAAGACAGGCTGTCTCCCTTTAACGTAATTGTGGATGAGAAAAAGAAATAGGGCGTTTGCTGTGCCTGCTCCACAGCTGGCCTAGGGCTGGCTGGTTCTCAGTAAGCAGTAGGTGTGTCCTCATGCTGCCCATTTCCCTGTGCCCAGTTCTGTCTGTGCGCTTTGTATGACTTCTTGGGGCCGGGCATGGTGGCACACGCCTTTAATCCCAGCACTTAGGAGGTAGAGGCAGGCGGATCTCTGTGAGTTCAAGGCCAGCATGGTCTACAAAGCAAGCCCAGGACAGCCAGGGTTACACAGAGAAACTCTGTCTCAAAAAACCAAAAAAAACAAAACAACAACAAAAAAAAGATGACTTCTTGGGCTGGAGAGATGGTTCAGAGGTTAAGAGCACTGACTGCTCTTCCAGAGGGCCTGAGTTCAATTCCCAGCAACCACATGGTGGTTCATAACCATTTAAAATGAAATCTGCTCTCTTCTGGTCTGCAGACATGCATGCAAAAAGAACACTGTACATATACTAAATAAATCTTTAAAAAAAAAAAAAAAAAAGAATGACTCCTTCAGCCAGGCATAGTGGCACACACCTTTAATCTCGGGAGGCAGAGGCAGATGGATCTCTGAATTTGAGACCAGCCTGGTCTACAAAGGGAGTCCAGGACAGCCAGGGCTACACAAAGAAAACTTGTCTCGGAAAAAATTTTTTTCTTCCATCAATTGTGGCACACCTTGAATCCCAGAGGCAGGCAGATCTCTATTAAGTCCCAGGCCAGCCAGGGCTATATAGTAAGAATATGTGAGAAAGAGAAAAGGAGGAAGGAAGGGCAGGCAAGCTAACTTTTTTCCACCTAAAAATACTTTTCCTCTTAAGCTTTATTTAGTTACTGCCTTGCCTGAGAAGCATCCCTTCTCCACAGGCTGCTAATTCCATCCTGTGCTCCTATGACCCTTCAGGCCTGAGTTGTCACTCCATCTGTTTAGGGCTTTCTTGGTGGCTTAGCTGTGCATTTTCCTCTGGGAACCGAGCCTTGTGAGAAGTAGAGACTCTAAACTGAGCCCTGCGACACTGATGCCTTTATCCAGTGCCTCCACACCTGGCATACTGGGGGCCCTGTCAACAGTGGCAGCAGGTCGGAGGAAGCAAGCTTCCTTGGAAGGCCAGAGATGAGCTCTCTTTTCAACAGATTACTGCCTGGAGTGCTACCATCGTATAAAGGAAATTTAAATGGGAGAGAGCCCCACAGACCCTTGTGCTAAATGACTGCAGTGAATCCTTGTAGAACCTGCATACTCCTAAAAGGCTCGCCCGTTCTTAAGGAGACTGACTGACCGGCAGTCTTAATTGTTCTAGAGCCGGCTCTGGACATGGAAGGTTGATAGCAGCTGAGGCAGTGCCTGGCTCTCCTCCTATTACAACTTCCCCCTGAGAAAAGTACTCTCACGTAGACTGGGGTGAAAACTGAGCCCATCGTCTCTTCATTATGGTGAACAAAGTGGGATTTGTTCACGGCATGGTTAGGGCTGGGAAAGAGAACTTGTGACTCTAAGCTGAGATCTGCAGCTACTTGATTAGAATCTTAAAAAAAAAAAAAAAAAAAACTAGTTGAGGGTTTTTTCTTCCTGGTTATAATGAGGAAAATAATGGTATATAGAATGTGATGCTGATTGTGTGAAAGAGGAAAAACAGACTTAAACAAATATTTGATATACATACAACTGTATGCTAATGTAAATACCTAGAAAGGTCACCAGGACAGCATAATCGGTGATTCCCCTGGGAGGTCATGGAGACTAGGGATGTGCTTCTCCTCCTCCTCTCTCTCCTTTTCTCTCCTTCTCTTTGCCCTCTTGTCTTTTCCCTCCCCCAACCCCTACCTTGCTGGAGACTGAACCCAGGGCCTCACATACACTGAGCACACCCTCTGTAACTGAGCTATACCTTCGGCCCACATAGTGTTTGAAAAGATGCTTTTGTGTTACTTGGATAATTAAATATTAATAAAGTACATATTCAGCCGGGCGTGGTAGCTCACGCCTTTAATCCCAGCACTTGGGAGGCAGAGGCAGGTGGATCTCTGTGAGTTCAAAGCCAGCCTGGTGGTCTACAAAGCGAGTTCCAGGACAGCCAGTACTGTTACACAGAGAAACACCCTGTCTCTAAAAACAAAGACAAACAAAAAAGTACATATTCATTGTTTAAGAATGGAAAAATAAAGTCAGACATGGTGGTTCACTCCTTTTTTTGTTTGTTTGTTTTTTGAGGTCACACCTTTAATCCCAGCACTTGGGAGGCAGAGGCAGGTGGATCTCTAAGTTTGATGTCAGCTGGTCTACATAGTGAGTCCTTGTCTCAGGAAAAAAAAATACTGAAAAATATAATAAAGTTACAATTCCCTAGCCCCAAGATAACCAGTATAAGTTTTATGAATTGTCCCTTTTTAAAAATCTGTACCAATATGTGACTACATAGACTTTTTTAAAAATTACAAACCTGGTTATATTAGAGTTTTGTGTCCTTTCTCTTCCCTTAACACTAAAAATGATCTAAATACATGGGTTTTAACAACCATCTTGTATTCTCTGGGTGCAACCATCACTCCTTTGTTAGATACACTGGGTTCTTTATACTCAGGCTCTTTGGAGGGTCTCTGGTTGGAATAGCCAAATACTGGCATTGCTGTGGGTTGGCAAAGGGGCCCTCGCTGACTAATCTCTGCCACGTTAACACGTGGTTTTTGGATCCGTAGCACCCTGAGCAGAAGGCAGACCGGTATTTTGTGTTATACAAACCGCCCCCTAAAGACAACATTCCCGCCCTAGTGGAGGAGTACCTGGAACGCGCCACCTTCGTAGCCAATGACCTCGACTGGCTCCTGGCCTTGCCTCATGATAAATTCTGGTGCCAGGTAACATTCTATCAAAATTAACACTAAGACAAAGCACATGACATGTCCTCGCTTGGTTGCTGTTGTTCTTCTCTTCCCGAGGAATTGCTTTTTTATCTACTTTCCTTGGATCCTTAACAGCAAATTATGGTTTGGATCGCTGTCTCATATTGCAACCTTCCTGATGTTTATACACTGTCCAAGTATCATTTTAAGAAACCTGTATCTTGTTCTGTGCTCCTTGGTCCCTTGGGGTTGGAGTGTTTGCAGTAAGTCAGGGCTGATGGGCCATGCATGAGCACCTATGTAGTCTACCCACAAACCTTGTAGCCTCAGGCATCAATCCTTGTTCTGCTCTCTCACCTGGCTTAGGTTATATTTGATGAGACCCTGCAGAAGTGCCTGGACTCCTACCTGCGCTATGTGCCCCGGAAGTTTGATGAGTGGGTGGCCCCGACCCCTGAGGTTGCTGACATGCAGAAGCACCTACACCGAAGTGTTTTCCTCACCTTCCTTCGAATATCCACTCACAAGGAATCCAAAGTGAGCCTCTGACCATGAGACAAGTGTCCACTTGACACCCAACACTTCTGTGCCAGACTCTACCACTGGGAAAGAAGGCTTTGAAAGTGTCACGTTTCTTCTTGTCTCCCCTCTTTATTCCTGTCTTTTGGGGGAAACAATCTGTGCCACTTACTTCCCTTGTCCTCTAATCCACCAGCCTGTCCACAGTACACCCAGTGTTTTCATCAGCGGGAACCCAGGGTCCTTGTCCCACCTAATGTGTTGCAGAGAGTGAGAACATTGGTTCTGACTTTCTGAAGAACTCATATAAGTACTTTTAAAAATATTTTATTTTTAATTAGTTTATATATACAGATATTTCACCATGTATGTATATGCATATGTGTGAGGGTGTCAAAAAAGCCAGAAGAGGGCACCAGATCTCAGGGACTGTAGCTCTAGGTGGTTGTGAGCCACCATGTGGGTGCAGGGAACCAAATCCCAGTTCTCTGCAAGAGCAGCAAGTACTCCTAACCACTGAGCCATCCCTCTGGCCCCTCCTTCAGGGAAGTTTTATACGACAGGGAATAGAGAGGTTTTTTTTTTGTTTTTGTTTGTTTGTTTTTTTGATTTGTTTCGTGTTTTGGGAACAGAGTTTTAAAGATTGGATCTTGAGGTTGAGGTGTCATTTGGTAGTACAGTACTTGCCTAGTATCCACAAGGGCTTGGGTCTGGTCCCTGATACCACAGTGAAGAAGGATCTTGTTTCATTTGCTTCTTTGTTTCAAGACAGGATCTCTCTGTGTAGGCCACACTGACCTGACCTCTCCACTTACCATCATCCTGTCTCAGCATCTAAATACTTACATATATGTTTTTAGTATGTATGTACACCATGTGTGTGTATGAGCCCTTGGATGTCAAAAGAGGGCACCAGATTCCTTGGAGCTGGAGTGACAGGTGGTTTGAGCCACCATGTGGATACTGAGAACTGAACCTGGGTCCTCTGCAAGAGCACTCAGTGCTTTCTGTGAGCCATATCTCCAGCCCCTCTGATTACTGACTTCTATAGGCATTCACCAACAGATCCAATGCATCTTAGTTTTTAAATTACTTTTTCATGCATATACTTGAGTGAAAGTTTCATGTACACAGAACAGTGAATCCTATGCCCCCCTCACATTACTTATGTACAATGTTTTGTCAATCTTGTTTAATCTCTCTGAGCTTTCTTATCTTATTGAAATGTTTTTATGTAATCCTAGACACCGTGCTGATTTACCCCCAAATACTTAAAAACATCCCCACAGCTGATCCTTTCATGGTGTGTTTCTGTTTCCATGGAAGTGCAGAATCACTGTAATTCTGGGACTTTTCATAAAGCTCAGACATATACACAGTATGGGTGTGCTAGCATTGATTAGCCTGTCCCCAGCTGATGAGCATCACGGTGGCTGTCATGAGTTTGCTGGCTCTGTGCCTGCACGCCCAGCCTCCGTCCTCTCTCTGTGCTTTCCCCTCAGGATCACTTCATTTCCCCATCAGCATTTGGAGAAATCCTCTACAATAACTTCCTCTTTGACATCCCAAAGATCCTGGACCTCTGTGTGCTCTTTGGAAAAGGCAACTCACCACTGCTCCACAAAATGATAGGTAAGTAGGATGTAAGGCCTTGGGGTGCACAGGGATCGCTCCACATGCCAAACCAGAGGCCACAAATGCCCATGCTTAGCTAGCACAGGAGTGTTAGGGGCAAGTGGTGCTGGGAAATTACATCACAGATGTAATACATACATACGTATGTGTGAATACACAGATGTAATACATACATACATGATTCACACATAGATGTGTCAACTCTGAAATAAATGACCGGGGAGTCAAGACAAAACCAAAACAGTGTGCCAGGCAGTGCCTCAAGAACCTTCAAGCCTTGCTGGGTGGTGTATAACTAACCCCAGCACTCAGGAGGTTGAGGCCAGCTTGGGCTTCATAGTGAGTCCATGCCATACTGGGTTATTAAATTGGAGCCTTGTCTCAAAACAATAGCCAAAACAACAAAATATCGACATATTAGTGTTAGGACAGGTGTCAGTCAGGGGCAGGAATGAGAATTTTGCTTTGGCAATGAAAGTCAGATTGCAATAACATTAGCCTTCATTGGAATGTGGCCTGGACTCTTGTCATGACATGCATATCCTATTTGTTTTTGTTTTTGTTTTTGTTTTTGTTTTTTTTTTTTTGGTTTTTCGAGACAGGGTTTCTCTGTGTATCCTTGGCTGTCCTGGACTCACTTTGTAGACCAGGCTGGCCTCGAACTCACAGTGATCCGCCTGCCTCTGCCTCCCAAGTGCTGGGTTTAAAGGCGTGCGCCACCACCGCCCTGCTGCATATCCTATTTGTTATCTCCACTGGATGTGCACAGAGGCTGCTGTGATTAACGCTGTTATTGTCCCCATTTACAGATAAAAAGACAAGGGTTGAACTGTAAGGGACTTGCCTGAAGGCCTGTTCCAGTCAAGTAGCCAAGCTGACACTTAACAGACATGAAGAATTGACCCTGGAGCTCTTATTCTCTCTGCTTCCTGCTTCAGGGGTAATGGGCCACCTCCAAAATAGCAGACACTGAACATTGCTAAGAGTGGGCAGGGCCATGTGTGCAGGCTCTGTGGCTGTGAAAACAGGAGACAGAGTTGGATTTCCTATGGCAGAAGCAAATGAATGGTTCGCTCAGTAATGGAAGTAGTGGGTTGCTGCAGAGGGTATGCCTCAGCTGATTCCTTCTTGAATTGTAGTTCATATTGGACCTGGAGCAGGGTGATGTCATTTGAGTACTCTGCCAGCCGTCCTCAGACCTTAGGGCATAGTTTCTAAATATCTGATTGCAAAACTGGATAGTACCTGGAGAGCCTGATGTAAGAGGCTCATGAGTTCAAGCCTACGTAATGAATCCTGGCTTAAAAAAACCCAAACAGAAGCCGGGCGGTGGTGGCGCACGCCTTTAATCCCAGCACTTGGGAGGCAGAGGCAGGCGGATCTTTGTGAGTTCGAGGCCAGCCTGGTCTACAAAGCGAGTCCAGGACAGCCAGAGATATTCAGAGAAACCCTGTCTCGAAAAACCAAAAAAAAAAAAACCCAAACAGGACCGTGTGTGGTGGCACACGCCTTTAATCCCAGCACTCAGGAGGCAGAAGCAAGGGGATCTCTGTGATTGCAGGACAGCCTGATCTACAAAGCTAGTCCAGGACAGCCAAGGCTACACAGAAAAAACAAAACCAAAAAAAAAAAAAAAACCAAACAGACAACTCTCTCTTGGGATAGTCCTCTCTCTTCCTCCCTTATTTTCTCTCCTAACAGAATTTATTTGCATATATACATGCATATATGTATATGTGTATAAAATTACAAACTATATATATATAATGTTATAAGTATATAAAACATATAAATTATTTATATATATATTTATAAAACTACATATGAAAGTCTAAATTTTTGTTGTTTTTTTTTTTTTTTGGTTTTTGGTTTTTGGTTTTTCGAGACAGGGTTTCTCTGTGTAACAGCCCTGGCTGTCCTGGACTCGCTTTGTAGACCAGGCTGGCCTCGAACTCACAGAGATCCGCCTGCCTCTGCCTCCCAAGTGCTGGGATTAAAGGCGTGAACTACCACGCCCGGCTGAAAGTCTAAATTTTATATATAACTATATATCTATATAACGTCTTTGGAAGGTTTGGTTTTTTTTTGGGGGGGGGGTGTTGAAACAGAGTTTCTCTGTGTAGCCCTGACTTTCCCAGACTCACTTTGTAGACCAGGCTAGCCTTGAACTCACAGAGATCCACCTGCCTCTGCCTCCCAAGTGCTGGGATTAAAGAAAGGCATGCACCACCACTCCTGGCTAAGGCAAGCACTCTTAACAGATCCACATCCACAACCTACAGATAAAGAATAAAGAAGCAGGAAAACCTTTAGTAGATATTTACAAGTGTATATTTATTATTTACTTCAGGCCATTTCTCTGTATATATTTTTAATATATTAGATCATAATGTATGTGAAAATTTCACCTTCATTTTCATTGAAACACTCTCTGATTTCTTGTTTGAGTCTAATTATTGCCTGAGTATGGGTTAATCTTATTTATTTTCCAAGAGGGACACTCTTTATAAATTCACTATAGACTTAGAGGATGGGGTAAGTAAGCAACAGAAAGCGTAATAAGTTAGGGAAACAATTACCAGGCCAGTTTGGTTAGAGTAGAAGGTTACAAGAGAGCAGCAGCAGGAGCCAGGGAGAGGCACTGGAAAGGCTCCATTCAGGTTTCTGAGGAATGGTATTGCCCAATGGCAAAAATGATATGCCCTCCATTTAACTCCCCATCTTACATCCAGCTCTCTTTGTGGGTATCTCAGTCTTACCAATTCAATAAGTCTAAGCCTCCATTTTAGAGAAAGGAAAGGTTGATGATCTGCCTTCTTTGGGTGGGTGTGGCATTAAATAGGAAAAAGTAAGCAACACGCTTACCACTGGCCTGGCAGGACACAGGCACTCAACAAGTGTGAGCTCTTATTGTGATGAGGCTGTGGAGCCTCTAGGAACTTGGAGCATGTTGATGGGCCATCTGGTGACAA
This sequence comes from Lophiomys imhausi, assembly GCA_907164525.1. Taxonomy (NCBI): domain Eukaryota; kingdom Metazoa; phylum Chordata; class Mammalia; order Rodentia; family Muridae; genus Lophiomys; species Lophiomys imhausi. The sequence continues at coordinate 847,787 of CAJQZJ010031795.1, read as the reverse complement.
GGCTAGTCTGCTAAGGCAGCATGCATATGGGGAAGGTGGAAGCCATAGGCAGTTGGAGAACAGCACATGTGGGAGTGAAGGCAAGTACCTGGTTGGCTGCTGGAACAGAAAAGGACATTGCAGAGCAGAGCCTAGAAATCTTAACAGTTCGGGAGAAAACAGGGCAAGAGGTAGAATAATGCTCAGGACTTGGTGGTGTGCTCTGTGAGTTAGAAGCAAGGACCCCTTTGAGTGTGTTGGAACAAGATTGCTGGGAGTAGTTACTGGGAGATGAAGACCAAGGACAGACCGGGAAAGCTCTGTCTGCTGCCCTAGGCTTTAATCAGTGGGTCAGTGGCTCCTTTAAGAAATCAGATGGAAGATGGATTTCATAGATTTTGAGAGTTGTTTCTTTTCTGTTTGTTTTTTTGTTGTTGGTGGTTTTTGTTTGTTTGTTTTGTTTTGTTTTAGATTTTTCAAGACAGAGTTTCTCTGTGTAACAACCCTGGCTGTCCTGGAACTCACTGTGTAGACAGGCTGACCTTGAACTCACAGAGATCCTCATGCCTCTGCCTCTGGAGTGCTGGGATTGAAGACGTGCACCACCATGCCCAGCTCTGTTTGAATTTTTAAATTACATTTCAATTTAATTACATTAAATTACATTCATTTTGTGCGGGAATAGGTTCATTTTTCCACTAAGTGGATCCTGGAGATCAAACTTAAACTAAGGCCAGAAAGCATGGTGAACATTTCTCTGCTGAGCCATCTTGCTGACTATCTTAGTGAGATTTCTATTGCTGTGATAAACATCATGACCAAAGTAACTTGGGGAGGCAAGAATTTATTCAACTTACAGTTCCATACAACAGTGTGTCATTGAAGAAGTCAAGGCAAAGACTGAAGCAGAAGCCATAAAAGAGTGCTGCTTACTGGCCTGCTCTCCATGGCTTGTTCAGCCAGTTATACTGCTAGGGCCAAGAAACTGACCCCTGAATTGGGGTGACAGAGGAATCACCATGACTGAAGAACGATACAAATGCAAGAGGCTTTATTTAATGGACTTGATGGGGTTACCCTCAAAGCTTCCCCATGCAAGGAGAAGGAGGGGATCCCAAGCAGAATGTCAGTTCAGATTAAATACATTTCAGCAGGGTAGAATCAAGCATCATCAAGCAACAGTGTTTGCATTCGTCAGCATTACCACCTCTACATTGATTGGTGCTAGCTAAGTTGCTACCGGGACAATGAACTTGGCCTCCTAGTGACAGTCTCCTAGTAACAGTTAAGGAGTTTCCAAACCCAGAGGGGTAGTACGTGACAGCCCCTGGGGCAAATTGACCTGGAGTTTAGGGCCTACTCATATTCCCAGGCTTTTGAAGCCTGACTAAAATTTGGTCAAGTGAACTTTGGTCCTAATAATACCATCCAGGACCACCTGCCTAGGTGCTGTACCACCTACAATTACCTGGACCCTCCTACATCAATTGTCAATCTAGAAAATGTCCCATGGGCTTATCTACATACAGACCAGCCTAGTAGTGGCAGTTTCTTTTCTTTTTTTTTTTTTTTTTTTGGTTTTTCGAGACAGGGTTTCTCTGAATATCTCTGGCTGTCCTGGACTCGCTTTGTAGACCAGGCTGGCCTCGAACTCACAAAGATCCGCCTGCCTCTGCCTCCCAAGTGCTGGGATTAAAGGTGTGCGCCACCACCGCCCAGCTCAGCCTCCACTTTCAATACCACAAAGACACTTGGAGAAAACAATTACTTGCGAGAAGAGGAAGAAAAGTTGAGAGAGGATAAATTGCCCTGGGGCACAAGCACCATCCTTACTCTCTCCTTTTTAATAAACTGGCAACTTTAGCATTGGGTATCAGGAATCAGATTATTCCAGAAGCAGTACTTGTCAGTTAGTCTCTCTTGAGCTTTTTTTTTGCACATCAGGAAAAAATGAGGCCTTGGCTCCTTCATAGGTTGGTGATTTGTATGTCAGCGTCTCCAGTTCACCTTGGTCTTGACGGAAGTGGGCACTGGAAGGAACGCCACTGCTTGTTCTTACCTCTGTACTGTTTCTTTTCTATATTACAAGATTTATTTATGAATTTAGAAATTGTGGCGTGCCCAGAGAACTTTTGAGGAACTGAGAGTACTCACTAAGGATTACTTCTCTATCTTTTTTTTAAAACATTTATTACTTCAAGTTACATCTCCATTACCGCCCCCTCCCTCCACTCCCTCCTAGTCCCACCCTCTGTACTATTTCTCAAGATTTGTTTGCTTTAACATAACAGTCTTGTTTGAACTTCCATTTATGTTTTTATATGTGTGGGTGCTTTGCCTGCATGTATGTGTGTACATGTGCATGCAGTGCCTGCAGAGGCCAGGAGAGGCCAACAGATCCCCTAACACTAGAGTTACAAGTGCTTATTAGGTACCATATGGGTCTCGAGATGTTCTTCCAGAGAACCCATCTCTCCAGCCCCAAGATGTGTTGTGTGTGTTGCCACACATATATTCACCATGTGTGTGCCTGATGTCCATGGAGGCCAGAAGAGGGCATCAGATCCTCTAGAACTGGAGTTTCAGATGAGTGTGAGCCACCATGTAGATCCTGGGAACTGAACCTGAATCCTCTCCAAGAGCAACCAGTGCTCTTACCTGCTGAGCCATCTCTCTGGCCTCTGTGTGTGTGTGTTTTAGGCTTTTGTTGTTGTTTTGTTCTTTGATCAAAACCAAGGGGGGTGGGGAATAGAGAGATGGCTCAGCAGTTAAGGGCCCTGGCTGTTCTTCCAAAGGACCGGGGTTCAAATCCCAGCACCCATATGACTGTTCACAGCTGTCTGTAATTGCCAGGCATGGTTTCACATGCCATTAATCCCAGCGCTTGGGAGGCAGAGGCAGGCGGATCTCTGCGAGTTCAAGGCGAGTCTGGTATACAAAGTGAGTCCAGGACAGCCAGGGCTACACAGAGAAACCCTGTCTGGGGCGGGGTGGGGGGGGAAGCAAGGAAGATATTCACTGTCATTGGAATCAGTTAAAGAAGAGGAAAAGAGACTAGAAACCCCAAGGTTATATTGTGAATTTTGAGTTATTTTGCTAGGTGTTGCAGCACACACTTTTTTTTTTTTTTTTTTTTTTTTTTGGTTTTTTCGAGACAGGGTTTCTCTGTGTAGCCCTGGCTGTCCTGGACTCACTTTGTAGACCAGGCTGGCCTCGAACTCACAAAGATCCACCTGCCTCTGCCTCCCAAGTGCTGGGATTAAAGGTGTGCGCCACCACCGCCCGGCTTGCGGCACACACTTTTAATCCCAACACTCAGGAGGCAGAGGCAGACAGATCTCTGAGTTCAAGAAGGCCAGCCTAGTCTAAAGAGTTCCAGGACAGCCAAGGTTGTTACACAAAGAAACCTTGTCTTGAAAACCAAAGAGGGGCCGGGCGGTGGTGGCGCACGCCTTTAATCCCAGCACTTGGGAGGCAGAGGCAGGCGGATCTTTGTGAGTTCGAGGCCAGCCTGGTCTACAAAGTGAGTCCAGGACAGCCAAAGATACACAGAGAAACCCTGTCTTGAAAAACCAAAAAAAAAAAAAAGAAAACCAAAGAGGGAAGCTAGGCGTGGTGGCGCACACCTTTATTTGATCCCAGCATTCAGGAGGTAGAGGCAGGTGGATCTCTGTGAGTTCCAGAACAAAACAACAACAAAAGCCTAAAACACACACACACACACACACACACACACACACACACACACACACACACACACACAGAAGGCCAGAGAGATGGCTCAGCAGGTAAGAGCACTTGTTGCTCTTGGAGAGGATTCAGGTTCAGTTCCCAGGCTAGCCTGGTCTACAAAGTGACTCCAGGACATCCAGGGCTACACAGAGAAACCCTGTCTTGAACCCCCCCCCCCCACAAAAAAAGGAAAGATAGAAAAACCAGGGGAGTGGGGAAGAAATTTGAGTTAATGCTTGCCAAAAAAAAACCTCTATTTTTCTGGCAGGCAGTGAGGGAATGTCTACCCCACTGGTCAGGATGGCAAGAAGGATGTGTCATGGCCCTTGGGGTGCACTGCCTAGAGGAGGTGAAACATGTCTTATGGGAGGTCATTTCAGGCAAAAGAAAGAGACCGGGCTTGTTGTCTGAGGTTAGGGAGGGCTCTAATGCAGGGAGTGGAAGCAGGGTGGTCTAGGATGCCAGCAGGGGCTACAGTTCTCAGGACTTTTGTATCATAGTTCAGGCTTGCCTTGGAGGATCAGGACAAGAGGAACAAAGGTTGGTAGAGGGGTTGGCTCAGGCATGCCTTGCCTCTCTGGAGGAGGAGGTAAATGTAGATGGTCCAGGTACACCTTCATAGATTGCAGGGTCAGTACCTCTGGGAGGTGATAGCACTGAGCTAAGGAGGTGGGGCTAGAAGAACTCAGCTTTTTGGAGTCAAAGAGTAAATGGCATCAGGACTGTGCTGAGGAAAAGCCCAGCCACTTGCTTACTCATCAGCCTCACCTGGCATTTGATTTCTTCTTGTTTGCATACCCTGGATTTAGACTAGGCCTTCAGGGTTATCAGTATTGTCTATGCTAGCCCACAAACACACAGCAGGAAAGAAACAGAGAAGCCGAGAGAAAGACTTCTTTCTCCACAGATGGTTTCTTTGTCCCACTCTTTGCCATACCCCTTTAAATTCACCCTTTGCCCTTCTCAGAGAGGACTAATATCTAAGCATTGTGTGACACTTACATAAAATCCAGACCTCCTTAGAGTGGGAGGGGCTCAAAGCTGGCCACCAGCCTGAGAGGCAAAACTTATAGTGAGATTAGGCATTTCAGTCTCTAAAAGGCATGGCATTTGTCATTAGTGTGTCCCTCGGCTCTCATTCTTTCCCTAGTCTTCCTCCTCTGTATTTGGACAGAGAAACACTGGATTCTGTCCCAGCTACCATATGCTCTAAGCAGGCACATGCAACAGCAGGTAGAGAGAAAACATCGGGATGGGCTGTGTCTGGACGAACTACAGACATGAGCCAAGTCCATCTCTGTATCAATCCTGCCTCCTGTTTGCAGGAGGGTGAAATGGTAGCACGTTCAAAAGCAAAGATTTCCAGAGACATTTCTCCTGCAGTGTGTATGTGGGCCAGCATAGATAATTTCTCCTCACAGTTTTAGAGGTATGCTTGGCAAGAACCATGAGTTACTATAGGTTTATTGAGTAAAGGAACAGCTCCTAATTTCCCGCATAGTGTAACTCCCAGTTCTACAGCTTGTGCTGTCATAGGAGGCAAGGTGCCCAAGCTTAGTCACTCCCTGAGGACATCAGGTCTATCTGGTTTGGCAGGGCTATTTGTTTTATGTAATTCAGAGGTTCTTAAAAAGTTAAATTGTACTGAGAAACTTCCTTTCTCAGCCCTGGGAAGTTTCTCAGTGAGGACAAAGCCCAGGACCAGCTGGGCCTGAGACCAAGATCATCCTAGATCCTCCACACAGGCAGGCTTAGGAAAGGGAGAAAGGTCACAGAGCATGCTAATAACCAATTTTAATATGTCCTCTCCATTCTTTCTGACCTTTCCCCACTTTTTCCCTTTCTCTTCTCTTTTTAGAAAACATATTTACCCAGCAGCCAAGTTACTATAATGACCTGGATGAAACCATTCCCACCATACTTCAGGTACCATCTCTTACCCCTACCCAGGGGAGAGCAGGCTGGGTAGGGGGAGACAAGTCTTTGGATTTTTCTTGAGGAACATGGGGAAAATGTTTGCTTTCCACTCCTTTTCCAGATCATTTCTTGAACTGTAGCACAGTGGTAGCATATTTACCTAGCATGTGCAAAGCCCTGGATTCTATCTTCAGCTTGGGAGAGAAAGGAAAAGGGAAAAGGAAGAGGAGGAAGAAAGAGAACTCACCTCTGAGATTGTCTCCTTGTCTTACCCTTGGCTACATGCCTTTTAATTCACCCTTTACCCTTCCTGAACAAGACTGAAATCTAAAGACTAACTGGATTGTGTATCATTATCGTTTTTCAGTAGCTGTATGCCTCCAAAAGTCCTGTCAGAGACCTGCATTTTTCAAATAGGAACTGTGAATGTTTATAAAACCATTTCGTAAAATAATAATGTATACTGCAGAAAATATGAGATGCTGGACATGATGGCTCATACCTGTAAATCCCAGCTCGTGGGGGGGGGGGGCTAAGGCAGGAGATTGTCTTGATTTCTAGACTAGCCAAAGCTACATACTAAGACGCTGTCTCAAAAAAACAGTTTTGGAAGCCGGGCGGTGGTGGCACACGCCTTTAATCCCAGCACTTGGGAGGCAGAGGCAGGCGGATCTTTGCGAGTTCGAGGCCAGCCTGGTCTACAAAGCGAGTCCAGGACAGCCAGAGCTGTTAAACAGAGAAACCCTGTCTCGAAAAACCAAAAAAAAAAACAGTTTTGGGTTTGTGTGTGGCTGTGTGGTTTGTGTGGTTGGTTTTGGTTGTTGTTTTGTTCTTTGTTTTTTCTTTTTTTTTTTTGGTTTTTCGAGACAGGGTTTCTCTGTGTATCCTTGGCTGTCCTGGACTCACTTTGTAGACCAGGCTGGCCTCGAACTCACAAAGACCCGCCTGCCTCTGCCTCCCAAGTGCTGGGATTAAAGGCGTGTGCCACCACCGCCCGGCTGTTCTTTGTTTTTTCAAGTCAGAGTTTCTCAGTGTAGCTCTGGCTGTCCTAGAACTCACTCCATAGACCAGGCTGGCCTCAAAAATCACCGAGATCCACCTGCCTCTGCCTCCCAAGTGCTGGGATTAAAAGGGTGCACAACTATGCCTGGCTTCAAAAATAAAATTTTAATTACCAAAATCAAGATAATATGCCTTGGCAAGATGGCTTAGTAGGTAAAGGTGCCTGCCACCTAGCCTGAGGACCTGATTTTGATCCCCAGAATTCCATAGTGGAAAGAGATAATGGGCTCCCACAAGTTGTCCCCTGACTTTCACATCACACACACAGAAAGAAGGATAACAGTACCAATTCCGACTTGCTTGATTTTATGATAGTTCTATTTAAGCTCTGTTGATTTGTCTTTTGTTTTAACAAAGCTCCGATAATCACTGAGGGTAGTGACACATGACTGTAATTTCTGCACTTGGAAAGTAGACACAGGAGGATGAGTTCAAGGTTGTCAATCTTTGCATAGTGAGATCAAAGGCATCCTGACCTACATGAGACCCTATTCAAAACAAAACAGCAAAAAAATATATGTATATCCACATATGCAAAAATTATCTTATAAATTGTCATCTACAAAAGGATCTAAAATCCTCTTAAATGTTGCTGAAGGTGTTTGTCAGATATTATTTTTTTTTTTTTTTTTTTTTTTGGTTTTTCGAGACAGGGTTTCTCTGTGTATCCTTGGCTGTCCTGGACTCACTTTGTAGACCAGGCTGGCCTCGAACTCACAAAGATCCGCCTGCCTCTGCCTCCCAAGTGCTGGGATTAAAGGCGTGCGCCACCACCGCCCGGCGTCAGATATTATTTTATATTTACTGAGTCTGTCTAGTCCAGTCATAGATGCAGGATTCTTGGGGGGTTTTTTTTGTTTGTTTGTTTTGTTTTTTCAAAACAGGGTCTCTCTGTGTAACAGCTCTGGCTGTCCTGGACTCGCTTTGTAGACCAGGCTGGCCTCGAACTCACAATGATCCACCTGCCTCTGCCTCCTGAGTGCTGGGATTGATTAAAGGGGTTTTTTTTTTTTTTTATAGCATGATGTATGTTGTTACTAAAGATGGAACTTGGGTCTTGTTTTTTGAGACAGGGTCTCACTATGGCCTAGAACAGGCTATGTAGACTCTGCTGGCTTTGAACTTACATTCACCTACCTCTACCTTTTGAGTGCTGGGATTAAAGGCATGCAGAACCACACCAGGCCTAGAACCCATGGCCTTACATGTATTTGGCCTGCTGAAGGCCTTGCCACACGGAAGCCCTACACGGTTTGCATTTAATCCTACCTACCATCTCACTAGATACTGTGCCCCTACGTTTGTTTCAAGGCAGTTCTTGGGTCACCTGCCCCTAGTTGTGGGGTGGAGGTCCTAGGCGCTTATTCAGAAGCATGTAAAAGAGCCCCCCCCCCTTTGGTTTTTTTGCCTTTCTTAGGTCTTCAGCAATATCCTCCAGCACTGTGGCTTGCAAGGGGATGGGACCAGCACCACACCCCAGAAACTTGAGGAGAGGGGTCGATTGACCCCCAGTGACATGCCTCTCTTGGTAAGCTTGCCCTTCAGCCCAGCTTCTTCCGGCTGGGAACCTTCACCCAATGTCTGCTGCCCTGGGGCTGGAAAGACTGCCAGTGCTATGGGGCACTGTGGTTTCTTCCCCTGCCTCTGACCACTCTTTGGTTTAACCTGTGTTTCTACTTGTCCTGTGGGGGAAGATGCTTTTCAGCAGGTTTGTTCCTCCCTGGGAAACCTTTATGGAGCACCAGAAGGAACAAGGCACCAGGATTTGAGAACTGGGTCTAGTCTTCAGTCGGTTCTGCTCAGCAGACTCACTCCTTGAACCATCCATTGATCCCATAAGTCAATACTCAGGGATCCCCAACATATGTCAGGTCCTGTGCTGAGCCTGGGGGATAAAGCAGCAAGCAGAAGCAGACATGGCGCCTATCTCATGGTATCTAAAACCTTAATGAGGGTGACATATGGAAAATGAACATTCAAGGAGCCTGGGCACTGGGCTGATCACTACAGACAGCCGGCAACTGTGGGCTTCCTTCTTGGCATTTGCCATCTGGTGAGAAGATACCCATTGACCAAGTGTTTCAGAAGTATACCTGCCAGGGACTGTGGGGGAAAATCATCTTAGCACTCTGACCCTCAGTTTTCCTTATCTGTAACATGGAGAGCTCAGGGGAGCCCAACCTGCTTCTTTAAGTTGGCATGAAAATCAGCAGAGCAGATACACTAACACCTCATGTCCTGTGTATCCTCCCCTCTTCAAAATGTGAGCAAAGGCTGGGCTTGCTGTTCTGTCTTCACCAGACTGAGTGATCTCTCTTTGGGCCCAGTATTCAGGTTCAGGGTTCATTTTCCTGCAGTGTAGAAGAGAGATTGTATCAGAATTACAGCTGTCATTGAGTATAGGCCACTAAGCTGCAATAGCAAACTCTGAAACTTAGGATGATTAGGTGGCCCAGGTTACCCTTCTAGGTCTAGAGATGGACCATTCAGGCTGCCTCCATTGACCTGTGCCTCTCAAGCAACTTTCTTCCTGCTGGGGACTCTGGCTTTCTCAGTTATGATTCAGGCCCTATGCAGAGCTTACTGTGGGACTAGCAAGAATAATACTGTGTCTTTTCTTGACAACAGGAATTAAAGGACATTGTTCTCTACCTGTGTGATGCCTCTACCACACTCTGGGCCTTTCTGGATATCTTCCCTTTGGCCTGCCAAACCTTCCAGAAACATGACTTTTGTTACAGGTACAGCAGGACTTGTGGTTAAAGTAGGGGCTCTGATCCATACATCATTCAAGTACATATTGATCTAGTCCTAAGAATATACCAGACTGGGGCTGGAGAGATGGCCCAGTGGTTAAGAGTACTAGCTGATCTTCTAGAGGACCAGGGGTTCAATTCCCAGCAACCACATAACAATTCATAGCTGTCTATAACCTCAGGGGACCTGATACCCTCCCTCAGACATAAATGCAGGCAAAACACCAATGCATATACAAGTCATTAAAAAAAAAAAAGAGTATACCAGTCCATCTTCCAACCTGGGGACATGCAATAAGGAATATAAATAAAACTTCTGCTGAGAGGAGCCCTTCCAATTTCGGCTAAGAATAGGACAAGGGAGGGGGGAAAAGCCCACAGCAAGAAGATGACAGTTTCAAGTCTGCCTTGTTTGTTTTGTGTGCCTTAACATGGGACACAGTGACAGCCAGTAAGACCTGGCATAATGAGGAAACAGCAGAGATGTTCCTGTTTTGGTACAGGATGCAAAAGGAGAATGATTCCTGACAACAACCATGAGGAATGAGCTGAAAGTCTGGATGTTGGGTATTCCTGCCATCCCAGCTCTGAGGGAGGGCAAGGCAAGAGGGCCACTTGAGCCCTCGGAGTTGAGGCTAGCCTGGTCAACATATCTAGACCTGCTCTCAGAATCTAAGAAGGGGCTGGAAAGATGGCTCAATGGTTAAGAGCATTGGCTGTTCTTCCAAAGGACCCGGGTTCAAATCCCAGCACCCTAATGGCAGCTCACAGCTGTCTGTAATGGCTGGGCGTGGTGGCGCACTCCTTTAATCCCAGCACTCAGGAGGCAGAGGCAGGCAGATCTCTGTGAGTTCAAGGCCAGCCTGGTCTACAAAGTGAGTCCAGAACAGCCAAAGGATACACAGAGAAACCCTGTCTCAGAAAAAAAAAAAAAAGAATCTAAGAAGGATCAGAATGTTCAAGACAGAAAGGTTGTGGCGACAGGAAGGGTGTTGAAACAGACGTGAAATATATAAAAAGTCCAGACTAGCTGCCAGGTATATTGGTACGTGCCTTTAGACTTAGCATGTGGGAGGCAAAGGTAAGTGGCGGATCTCTGTGTGTTTGAACCATGGTCTACATAGAGAGTTCCAGGACCTCCAGGACTGTATAAAGAGACCCTGTCACAAAAACAAACAAACAAACAAAAACCTAGACTGTTGCAGAGAGAACCAGGGAGTAGAATGTAGCCTGATATATTGTTTGAGGACTCCAGGACAACAGGGTAAGGAGTTGGTAATAAAAATGAGGTTTCCACTGTTTGATACCAGGTGGAGACTTTAATCTAGAGTCCTAGTGAAGATCATGCCAAGATGGAGAAGAGCTTGAGGAACCTATGGCAGGAAGGGAGCCCTTTCTCAGCATCATGACATCTTGCTGAACAGTGAGAAGGTGGGAGCCTGGGCCTGGGCATTCCCAGGATGTTCTGAAAGGACCGCAGCCCACTCATTGCCCAGCAACAAGAAACACTGGCCCATTCCCATGGCCTGCAACTGCTGCTCTTGCCAGGCATTTCCCAACCGTTTGCAGCAGCTTCTGGGAGCTGCCTGTCTCCATTTACCCACCATCTATCCATCCATTCTGTCATTTACTCACCCATTCAACAAAACATTTATCTAGCTGTGGTGTGCCAGAGATGGCAGCTGGTCCTCTGCCTCCTCTGAGGCCTCCTGTGCTGTGAGAGTCAGACATTAGGGTTGGTCAGCTTCCCAGGGGTCATTAGAATAAAATGCTGACCAGCATTCTCCAGGGAGGAAAGGGCTCAGAATAGGATTGTAGCTGTCCACTTTGGGGAGAAAAGGTACTTTTGTATAATGAAAGAGCATGTGGAAATGTAGAAAAGATAGAAAGCCAGAAACTGAAACCCCTTAGGAATTATGCTGCGCCTTTCTCATTTACTCGAAGCGTTTTTTCTCGCTCTGTCCAAGCATGTCCCCTAATAAGCACAGATGGCTTCTGAGGAACGAGCTTTGGAGGAGCAGAGTTTTCTTGCAAGAGATGGTGGGAGCAGAAGAGTTGCCACCCACCTTGGAGTTTGGGGAAGAAAGGGATGCACTTTAGAAGTGACTGCCTTTGACTCACATGTAGCCTGCAGCTGGCCCAACCTGTTCCAGCCTGTGCTGCAGACTAGAAAACCCTTTGGTAGCTACACCCACAAATATCCACAACCCCAGTTCCCACAGCTCTGGGTTAAGGGTCACGCTTACCCGAAGAGTTCACTTGGCCCTCTCAGAACAGCTTGCTTCACTTTCCCCTCCCCTCCTCACCCAAGTGTTCAGTTTCTGCTCATGAGTCATGAGTACTTTCACTGTGACAGAATCCAAGGAATTGTAAAATCAGTGGGGTGGGGGTGGAGAGATAGCTCAGCAGTTAAGAGCAGGTTCTGTCTTCCAAAGGACAAAGTTCACTTCCCAGCACCCATGTCTAAGGCTCACAACTGCCTGTAACACCAGCTGCAGGTCTTCTGGTGTTTGTGAGCATCCTTACACAAGTGACACGCACATAGACAAACACACATACACAATTTAAAAAATGTAAACTATAAGGTGAACTGTCTACCCCTGCCCTTTTCTAGTTCTTTCCCTGGAATGTCAACACCGTCATTGGTTTGGGTGGGATTTCCCAGAGAAATTCGGAGTAGGAAAATGTGCACATTATATACCCCTCCCTTTGCCTTTGCAGTGATGGGAATGAAACCTGGGGCTTTCTAAATGCTCAGTGGGAACTCTACCACTGAGCTACACTCCCAACCCCACCCTCCTTTGTAAAAATTGAAAGCTGGAACTGGGGGAGATTGGCTCAGTGTCTTCAGAGTGACTGACAGCACTTCCTCTGGCACAGTAGACACCAGAGACAGATTTTTGATTTTTTTTTTTGGTGTGGCTTTTTTCAGTTGCTTACTATTTTAAAATAAATAACATTGTACACGCATCACTTTATACTTTTGTAAGCATATTTGAGGATTAATTCCTCGAAGTAGAAATGCAGGGACAGATGGTATGTGCATCTTTAATTCTCCTAAAGAGAAGAGAATTAAATCACCTCTTGCCAAATCATCCTCCATAGGGGTTATTCTAGTTTATTCTCCCACCAACAACGCAGCCTGGCAAGAGGTGACCCAGCTAGGGCTAAACTTCCTCTCTGGCCTCTGCTGATGCTGTATCTGGCAAGGCCCATTCCTTTTGGCTTAGCTATTCTCTGCCACGTGCAGTGTTGCAGTGAGATAGACATGGCAGAAAGCCTGCCAGAGGACAGGCACATGCTTGCAGAGCACCTGCATGAATTCAGCACTACACTGGGCACCTAAGTCCATTTCCGACTCTGGGAGACTTAAGATGTTTGGGGAAAGAATCAGACCATAGAAAAGACACAACTGCTCTGTGTGTTATCAGGGCAGTGTGTCCTGTGTGCAGCAAGTCTGGCCCTAGGAAGAAAAATCCTGTGGATAAACATAGCCAGGAGTATACAGTGAGGAGGTGGGCCTGGAGTGCTGCAGGGTTTGAGAAGGACAGGGAGGAGGAAGAGATGTAGGAGAAAAAGGACAGCTGTTTCCCTATGTTGCCCACCCATGATAGACCCAAATTCCTGGGCTCAAGCCATCTGCCTCCCTTAGCCTCCTAAGTAGTTATATCTCCATCACAGTTCCTTATTTCCACCCCTCCTAGTACCGCCCTCCCGCCCTATACCCCCTGTCTCTTCCATCCCACTCCTGCGGAGTGGAGTGTCCCTACATATCAGTCCCCTGCCCCAGTTCAGCAGTCCTATGAGGGCCAAGAGCCTCCTCATACACTGGGGGCCTACAAGGCAGCACACTAAGGCAAAGTGTTTCATTGACAGGTAACAAAGTCTATGTTCCTGTTCCCTTTGGTGCATAGTTATCCTGAAGTATAGTCATATGTAACTGTGCTGAATTCTTAATGTATGTATGTATAATCTTTTGAGAGAATTTTAGACTTGTTGATGTGAGTGTTTTGCCTGTACGGATGTATGTCCACCATGTGCATGCCTGGTACCTGTGGAGGTCAGAAGACATCATCAGATCTCCTGGAACTGGAGTTACAAATGGTTATGAGTCACCATGTGGGTGCTGGGACCCAAACCCAGGTCCTCTGGAAGAGCAACAAATGCTCTTAACTACTGAGCCACCTTTCTAGTCCTGTGTGTGTGTGTGTATATATATATCTATAATTTTTAATTGTTTTGCTGTTGAGATAGGGCCTTGATGTATAGTCAAGGCTGCCTTCCGACTTGTGATCCTCCTGCCTCAGCTTCCCAAGTGCTAGAATTATATAAGCATGAACTACTACATAGCTTATAACTTTTTATTAAGAGTTGAAGTACTGCCAGACGTGGTGGCGCACGCCTTTAATCCCAGCACTTGGGAGGCAGAGGCAGTCGGATCTCTGTGAGTTCAAGGCCAACCTGGTCTACAAAGAGAGTCCAGGGCAGCCAGGGCTACTCAGAGAAACCGTCTCGAAAAATACAAAAAAAGCGTTGAAGTGCTGAGCTAGACATGGTGATGCACGTCTTTATTTAATCCCAGCACTCAGCTCAGGAGGCAGAGGCAGGTGGATCTCAGTGAGTTCAAGGCCAGCCTGGTTTACAAAGTGAGTCCAGGACAGCCAAGGATACACAGAGAAAGGTTTCTGTCTCAAAAAATACAAAAAAAAAAAAAAAGGCATAATTAAGCTAACTGGCTTAGTTCATAAAACAAACATAGAGTGTGTGATACATGTACATCCTGAGCACGTTTAGCCTCTTCCGAATAAATAACATTGATTTGACATTGTCATGTGTAAACAATTCGTAGAGATTTCAAATCATGCAAAAAAGCCAGAACTACTTCATATCTTAGAACCAAAGTGAGAAAGATTATTGGTAACTGTGGAGTCATAGAACTGGCACATTTTGAGCAAGAAGAAAGGTAATCTTGTGCCTGTTTCACACACCAAGGGAGCCCTGTGTAGCCCTGTGATCACTTTGTTAGAATAGGCACAGTTATGGTCACTTCCCCTGAGTCTTGATGGAGCAGCCACAGAGCGTCCTTCTGGGGTAAGCGCAGGAAAGCCACTGGGTAGCCCTAGAAAGTGACTATGGGATGGGCTGTGGGAGGTGGATCGACTCAGTAATGTAAAGACCGAGTTTGATCTCTTCAGAATCCATGTAAAAATGTAAGGTGTGATGTTACTCTGGAATTCCAGTGCTGGGAGGGAGGCAGAGACAGGGAGACCCTGGAGCTCTCTGGGCCAGTCAGCCTAACCTAGTGGCTGAGCATCAGGCCAAAAAAGACCCTGTCTCTGAGGAGGTGGACTGCTTTCCTGAGACCAGCACCTGAAGTTGTAGCTCACACACACACAGGAACACACACAGTATGGGTTTATGGGAGATGGAAATGAACCTCTCTGCTCCTTTGGGTTGGCTTTCATTTTCCAACAAAATGTAGTATTTATGAATTAATCTGCCCTTTTACCATGTTTGCTTCTGCAGACTAGCTTCCTTTTATGAGATGGCAATTCCTGAAATGGAGTCTGCAATTAAGAAGAGGAGACTTGAAGACAGCAAGTGAGGCAGGGGCAAAACGAAGACTGCTGTGTAGGGAAGGGAAGCCTGGGCACAGATGTAGCATCCCCACTGCTAGGACAAGGGAACCAAAGACCATGGTAGCTTGGGCTCCTAGTCCTATACTTAGTGCTCTTCTAGCCCTGCTTTTTAAAAAAATTTTAACAGCTCCTGAGTTTTTTATTTTATTTTTTATTTTGTGTGCTGAGGCTTGAGCCCTGGGCCTTGTGCATGGCAATCACATGCTGAACCACTGACCTACATACACCCTTGATCTTAAAGATTTTTCTTTTTCTTTTTTTTTTTTTTTAAAGATTTATTATGTATACAGTGTTCTGTCTGCAGGTATATCTGCAGGCCAGAAGAGGGCACCAGATTTCATTATGGATGGTTGTGAGCCACCATGTGGTTGCTGGGAATTGAACTCATGACCTCTGGAAGAGCAGCTGGTGCTCTTAACCGCTGAGCCATCTCTCCAGCCCAAGATTTTTCTTTTTCAAGACAGGGTTTCTCTGTGTAACAAACGATGACTGTCCTGGACTCACTTGTAGACCAGGCTAGCCTCAAACTCACAGAGATCACCTGCCTCTGCTTCCCTAGCGCTAGGATTAAAGGTGTGCACCACCACACCTGGCTAAAGATTTTTTTTTAAATACTTGCTTTGTGAGGACCTCAAGAGAAATACTTTGGCAAGTAGAAATTTATTGTTTACTTGCTTTATTTTTTAGATTTTTTTTTATTTAGATCTTTGAGAATTTCATACAGTATATTTTGACCATATTCACCCTTCCCCTAACTCCTCTCTGCTTCATTCCCTCCTCCCTACTTACTCAACTTTATGTCCTCTTTTTTTCTTTTTCTTTTTTTAATATATGAGGTCAGATCTGTGCTGCCCATATAGTCTTAGATGTGTGGCCTTCCACTGAAGCATAGTCAACCTTCCAGTGGCCATACCTTTAAAGAAAACTGACTCTCCTCTCCCAAGAGCTATCAGTTACCAGTAGCTCCTCAGCTAGGGGTAGGTCTTTGTGTCCACCTCCCTCTATACTGGGATTTGGTTTCAGTTTGCACATGTGTTGTGCATTTTGTCATAGTTGCTGTGAGTTTATATGTGCAACTGTCCTGCTTTGTCCTAAAACACTGTTTCCTTGTTGTTACCCACAGCCTCTGGCTCTCACAATCTTTCCATCCCTTCTGCAGTGGTCCCTGAACCTTGGGAGAGGAGCTTTAATATAGATGTGCCATTTGGGGCTTTACTTCTGCAATCTATCATTCTCTGCACATTGACCAGTTAATCTGTGTTAGTCCCCATCTACTGCACAAGTAGAGATTTAAATATTAATGATACACTATCTTGCTACAGGCCACCCTGTAAGAATTTTCTGGGAGTCCTTCTCGGTTACTAAGTCCATTAATTCATTGTTCCCCAGATCCTGGCAGATAATGGCTGGTCCTGGCATGGAAGCTCAGCTGTTGCTTTAAGCTCTTGGTAACTGGCCTTGCTGTTAAGCTGAGAAGTGCTATGTGGCTCACTGGCTTCCTGGTATTGGTAGCCTTTGTCAGCGGCTCCCACCAGTGACCTTTAAGACAACCTCAGCTGGGGAGCCACCTGCAGCTGCCAGGGAGAAGTTCCTATGGCACCTTTCCTCTCTTGAGTCCCCTTCTCTTCTCTCTGGCCATCAAAGGCTGCTGGGTGACTTGTGGCAGAGGCTTTCCCATTCCAAGAAGAAGCTAATGGAGGTATTCCACATCATCCTGAACCAGATCTGCCTCCTTCCCATTCTAGAGAGCAGGTAAGCTCCGAGGAGCCTCTCTACCCAGAGCAGGCACTTGTCACTCCTCCACTCCTTCCTTCCTCTCTGCCAAACATAATGGGAAAGCCCCGAAAAATGCCTTTCTCCAACTGCCAAGACACTGCAAGGGTTGGGTGAGCATCCAAGGAACCTGCAGGTCCTCTTACATTCAGGAGCTCATCTTCCCTCATGTCCTATTCCAGCTGTGACAACATTCAAGGCTTCATTGAAGAATTCCTTCAGATCTTCAGCTGCTTGCTGCAGGAAAAGAAGTGAGTGTGGCTGAGCTGGGACCAGCTATGGGATAGGCCTGTGTCCCTCCCTCTCCAGTCCCATGCAGCCTTGCATAGTGAAGCTGCTGGTACATTCTTACCATGGCACAGATGTTCTGGAGCCTGTGGTTGGGTAGCAGTCATGGGGTGACCTGCCAGAGGACATTGTCCCTATGATCCCAACCCTGACTCTCCTTTCTGTGCTCTGCCCCACAGATTCCTCCGGGACTATGACACATTCTTCCCTGTAGCTGAAGACATCAGCTTACTGCAGCAGGCTTCATCAGCCTTGTATCCTACTATATAGCCCACTAGGCCAAGGCCTGACTAGGTCAGATATGGCATGCTGGGACCCAGGGGAGGAGAAGGAAACCCCACAACAATCATATGAGAAGAAGTAGGAGCAGAGCTCAGGGTGGGCATCAGAGGAAAATCTCTCTAAGCCAAAAATAGAACAGATCTACAATAGCCTAGCCCAAGCACAAGAGTGTTCCCAGGGGTCGGAGAACAGAGAGAAAGAGTTCTCCAGTGTCATGTGTGGCTGTGTGCATGGCAATGGGTGGAAGTGTCTGGTGGGGAGGTGGCAAGTAATCTGGGCTTGGCCAACATTCAAGGCCCTTGTGTGATACTCACATGCTACAGGAGCTGGAGAGGCTGGGAGGCTGGGGAGCAGAGCAACCTGGGCTGTTCATGTTCTGAGAGGGTCCATTTGGCTCTGGGAGGAGAAACTGAGGTGGCTGCTGCAGACATCCCTCCATGGGTCATGTGGGTTTGAAATAAAAGCAGAGTGAAGGTGTGGGGCAACTCAGACTTCTGGCCCAGTGTCTAGAGTGGCAGAGAGAAAGAATGGCTAGGTAGCAACTGGCCTTTGGGCCATTTCTGTAGCTGGTTCAGATCCAGTCCTGCCTCAGGGACCCCCTGTGGGCCCTCAGCTTTTCCAGAATGACCTTGGCTTGGTGGAAAGAAGTCCAGTATCAGTACTGTTGTCAATCTTGAATATCAGAGCAAAAGAGTATGTGTTGGATTGTCCAAAAGTCCGGGGCACCAATGGTGAGTCCCAGCCCTGTCTGCCCTTGGGAGAAGCCATACGGTCAGATGCTGGACAGGGACTGAGAATTCTTGCTCCTCCAGAGCTGGGAAGCAAGTCCTGACCTCGAGAGCCCTTAACACTGACTCTTAGGGATGAGACTCGGACTGCTTACATTCTACAGGCTGTGGAGAGTGCGTGGGAAGGGGTGGACAGACAGAAAACCAAGGACATTAAAGACCCCTCAAGGGCCAAGGATCCTAATAATGGAGTGGCAGTGACAACAGAGCCAATCAGTGAAATGCCTTCACGGCTGGAGAACTCGGAGGATGAGGAGGTGTGTATCTCGGAGACCCTGTTTCTGATTCCCTAGCCCTTGTGGCCACCTCTTGAGAGATAGGCAAGTGGCTAAGCTCTCTTCGTTGTTCCTGCCTTTAGGGAAAACAGCACCGAGGCTGCTTGTACTACCCAGTTACAGAAGACAACACAGCCCTTAAGCCCCTGTGAGATCTCTTTCTCTCTCTCCTCTCTCTCTCTCTCTCTCTCTCTCTCTCTCTCTCTCTTTCTCTCATTTGAAACAAGGTATCTTACTTGGTGGTCCAGGCTAGCCTTGAACTCACAGCAGTCCTCTTGTCTTTACCTCCAACTGCTAGGATTACAAGCATCCACTATCATGCCCAGCCCTGTTTCCCTCTATAAAATGAAGAAGTAAAGCTTTTGCTTGTGAATGCCTCTAGCTACGCCCACACTGGGTAAGCTCCCAGGTGACAGCTGAGAGTGGTGCCTAACCCACCTCCCGGGAATCACAAGGCTCCACTGAACAAGGTGGGAAGCCATCAAACTAGTGCTTCTATCCTCACCCTGCTTTTCCAAGGTCAGGCAACCCTATATGGAAGGGCCATGCAAACCACACCTTCTCTCCCTGTGGTACAGGCGTGGAGACCACAGTTTCAGGGGCAGGCTGTGCAGTGGTAACCTGACCTACTGTCTGCCAACTGTCTCAGCCTATCTTGTGTTCAGTGTAGCTGCTCCTCTGTATCTAGAGATAGGTGCAGTGCCTGCTTCCATGAGGTTGCTAAGGTCCCTGAGGCTGCTATGTGGAATACTCATGAGTCTAGCTGGTCCTCGGGGCCCCATTAGAAGATGCTACTGTTCTTCCTGTCCGACCCCAAATCCTTTCTCCCCTGTTTGGCGATTTCTCTGAGCCATGGAGTCTTCGTCATGATCATCATGGTTTTCTAGTGCTGGGGCTGAACCCAGGCCTTGCTGATGCTATGCAAGCCTTCTCCCACTAGCTATATCTCCAGCCCTTTTTGGTATTACTTCCCTGTCCCTTTAAAAAGCATTATAATATGAAGAAGCCACACTGGGCAGAATGTGAAATTAAGACTCCTTATTGAGAAGAATGTCACGTGAGGGGAACGTCTCCACACGGCCTCACTAGTTGTTGCTGTTGTCCTTCAAAGCCCGTCTTGTCACCTTGGTGGAGTTGGGCAAGGACCTTGATCACTAACACATGACTATCCGTGGACACCCTCCTGCATCCAAGTATTCATTTTTTTTTAAGTTAAATTTATCTTTATATGCTTTGGTGCTTTGCTTGGGTAGCATCAGAGGGCATTGGATCCCCTAGAACTGGAGTTATAGAAAGTTGCCAGCTGTCATGTGGGTGCTGGGAATTGAACCCGGGTCCTCTGGAAGAGCAGCCAGTGAGTGCTCTTAACTGCTGAGCCATCTCTCCAGCCCTCCAAGTATTCTTCTGTGGGTAATGTGCAGCTCTTCATTGAACTGTTTGAAATGACCCTTGAGATAATAACACTTTGTCCATTTCATAAGGAAGAAATGGTTGAGAGAACATACAGTGTCCCAAATCACCAGGCAGGAGGAACTCAGTGCCCCTGTTTTCTCAGATGAAGAGAACAGGGCTCAGTTTAAGTCACTTGGCAAAAGTCCTAGAGCTAGCCGAGGCCAGGCCAGGGGCCTCATGCCAGGCTTGGTGCTGTTTGGAGCCTCACCCTTTCCCTCCATCTGTCTGGCTCTCGTTGCAGTGCATGGGTGCAGCGGCTGCCCTGGGCCCTGCCGTGTGTGGTGTGGAACTAGACTCACTCATCTCCCAAGTGAAGGACCTGCTGCCAGACCTGGGGGAGGGCTTCATCCTGGCCTGCCTGCAGCACTACAACTATGACTCAGAGCAGGCAATCAACAACATCCTGGAGGACCGACTGGCCCCTGAGCTCAGCCGCCTGGATCGCAGCCTAGAAAGGTTGGAAGGATAGACAGGAAGAGGTCCGCAGGGCAAGGGTCTCCTTGTCCCACCTCCTACTCTTCCCCTAGCCCGGGGACTCAGTTTGCTTCTTTTTCACAGCAGTGTTTTCAGCAGTTTGAACTACTGCCTGCTTCAGAAAAAGTGTCCTTGAGGTTCTCAGCCCACAGCTGACTGTCCTTGCAGGACCTTATAGGAAGACTTAGTAGAGACTGGTGGTGTAGCAAAGGGAGCCTGCACATCCCAGCTCCAGCTCTGCCCTTCCTTAGCTCATTACCAGCTTCCCAGTTAGGATATCCAAAGCCACTCACTTTCTCTGCTCAGAACCTCTTGTTTTTTGTCACACTGCTGTCCTGAAAGCCTCAGGAGACTCAAGAACAAGAACACAAGTGTATGCTTCTTCCCTGAACAAATGATGTTTGCCAAATGCAGTTTTACCAGACGACGTTCTGAGACACAAGGAGGTCAATTAGGAGCTGAGGGTAGTTTGGGGGAGGTCGTACATTACACTCCTAGTTCCAAAAGCAAGCGCCACTATCCCCACCCCCAAAATAAGAGACTGAGTGACCTGTAACTGTAGGGCCATTGTGGGCATTTAAATAGGGGTAGAACTTTTGTGAAGCAGAAAACTGGTGTGCATGGTACACAGGGAAGGAGGGTATGGTGCGGCTGTGGACTCTTGACAGGGGCCTAATTCAAGGCTCTGCTTTAAAGGACTCAACTTATGTCCTAGACGTGGCTTTTGAAATAGAGTGAGCAGTATGATGTGAGGAACACAGTGGGGCATGGGACACGGGTGGGTGTCAGCCAGCGGGGCTCTTTCATTTGATTTCTGTGCTGTGGCCCCCAGACAAGTGAAGCCGGACCCTGCACCCCTGTTGACATCTCGTCACAACGTCTTCCAGAATGATGAGTTTGATGTGTTCAGCAGGGACTCAGTGGACCTGAGCCGAGTGCACAAGGGCAGGAGGTGAGTGTGGCAGGGCATGGGCTCTGCACTCCTGTTCCAGAGGTGTGGAGAGAAAGCAAAGGCCTTCTTGACAGAACTAGCCATGAGGCTCCTACTTGGACAGTTCTACCCTCTCCTTTTCAACTTATTTTATGTGTATGAATTCTTTCCTTATATGTGGCCATAGGGGCACCAGAAAAGTGCCTGGGCCTGGAATTACAGACCATTGTGATGTGGATGGTGGGAACCAAACCTGGGTCCTCTGCAAGAGCAGCCAGTGCTCTTGACTGCTGAGTGATCTTTTCAGCTCCCGAGGGTCCCTCTGAAGCCTGGTTTGAACACTTCCAGCCTTCAAGAGCAGGGGTTTTAACAACGTACTTTAAGATCCAGGGTGGGAGGCGACTGTTAGTGATTCCTCCTTGCTAATGGTAAAGGGCTGAGGGACAAATCTGTCCTGTCCCCTCATTCCTACTTCTGATGTGTGGACTGTTGGCTCTGTGGGTATAGAGCTAGACAGTCCTCTTCCTAGAAGATGCTTTTTCACCTGATTTGTCCCAGGCTGTGACAAAACAAGAAAATTAAGTGAGTAAGTTTTTTCCAAAGATGAAAGCATTTTGTTTTAAAGTTTTCTTTTCTTTTTTTTTTGTTTTGGTTTTTCGAGACAGGGTTTCTCTGTATAACAGCTCTGGCTGTCCTAGACTCACTTTGTAGACCAGGCTGGTCTCGAACTCACAGAGATCTGCCTGCCTCTGCCTCCCAAGTGCTGGGATTAAAGGCATGCGCCACCACCGCCCGGCTTCTTTTATTTTTAATTTGTTTTCTTCCTACTTTCTTAGCATCAAAAAGTCCATTCATGACCTATTTATTGATTCAGCAAATATTTGCCTAGCTTATTGCCCTGGGCTCATGGAGTCCTGGAGCTGTAGTGGGGACTAAAGCACACCCACCTCCATTCACCTGAGATTTGCACTATTCAGCCCATCAAGCAAGTGTGATAGCGGGCAGCCTCCTGGGCCCCTGCTAGGGCATCAGCTTAGGCAGGAGGGTTCTCCAGAGAAGGCCACAGAGAGCTGAAGGATGGGAGGGGAGGGTTCTGCACAGCAGGTGGGCAACTTCCCAAGCTGAGTGAGCAGCAAGAACTGGCTTTGGGGCCAGTGTGAATGAGGTGAGGGTCCCATGAGCTCATGAGATTTACGTTTATATAAAGTTTGCCCAAGCTGGGCATGGTAGCTCTTGCCTCTAATCCAAACACTCAGGAGATTTTCATGACTGCATAGTGAGTTTCATCCCAATCTAAGTGAGACCCTGTCTCAAAAATAAATAAATAAAAATAAAGTACTGGGCTCTGGAATGGTTTCCCCCAGGAAGAAACTGAAACCAGTGGTGATGGCAGAAGGAATGGTAGCTGGGTAAAGAATAGTGGTGGGGAGACTTAATAATTCTGCTTCAGAGTTCTGTAGTCACATTGATTCATAGAATCCAGACCTCCAGGAGTGCTGCCCAAGTGCAGCTGTGCAGAAAGGGAGGGGACTGCCAGTCTTGTTCTTGTATGACCATTGCTGCTTCAGTTAGGGCCCAGGCTGTTCCCTTCCCTGTCAGTCTTGTGGTCTTGGGCTGTGTGCTGTCTGAAGCCATCTGGCTGGCTGGACAGGAAGCCCTGACACACTGCTTAGCCAGTCAGATTGTGATATCCCTGGATCCCAGGATCCTGTTGGTGGCTGCTGTGGGGGAGGGCCAAACAGGGTCCACCAAGCCAGCAGAAGGCACAGGGAGCCTGACTAGTAGAGTCCTCCACACAGTTTAGCATCTCTGGACACAGGTTTTCCTCTTGACATTCATCTGTAGATTGGCCTGGGTCACTTCTCATCCCCACCCAGTTGTAGGTCACCTATGAGCATTTGCCAGTGGCTGCTCTCAGCTGTCAGGGTCATCAGGACAGGAGCAAGCAGGTGTCCTGAAGGTTATGTTCTAATTCTGTGGCACCCTGGCTTCTAACAGAGACTGGATGACCAGTGTTTACCAATCCCACTGTACTGGGCAGCCCAGGGGCAAGGATTGTAAAGAGGTAAAACCTTCACTCATGTGTTCAGTATTTATCCACTCAGCAAATATTTATTAAGTGCTTTATTAGCACGAGATCCTGTGTAAGGCACCAGGAAAACAAGATGAACAAGGCACCTTGGCTTTGCCCACAAAGGGCAGAGACCGTGGGAAAGACAGATCCTCAAATAAGCAGGTGCACCTGGAGTTCAGCAGGGACACCTGTCCTAGCCAGGGCAAGGTGGAAGTGCAAGGGCCCTGCCTTCAGGTACCAGGTGGAGAACTAAGTAGCACAAAGCACATCACACCTGTGCACATATATGCTCTGAAGCTTACGAACGTGCTTGGCAGCTTTGGTTAATACATAGGGTCTGGACTGTTCCTTACACACATGAGCTACGGGGGGCAGAGGTGAGGCTTGGTTACCCTGTGGATTTTATTTGGTAACAAGCAGAAGATAGATCTTTTCTGTCTTCTGGGACCCTGGCTTAGGGGTCTTCAGGGTGTTGTCAGGGCTTCAGCTATTTGGACTCAGGCTACTAGAAATCATAATGCCAAGAGGAAGTCAAGACAAGGCATTCTTGTTTCTCTTTTATGTTTACTTTTGTTTGTTTTGTTTCTTGGTAATGCCAGGGATCGAGCCCAGGGCCTTAACATGCCAGGCAACCGCTCCACCAATGTACCACATCCCCAGCCTTTGTGTCTTTTAGAGAATAGCAAAGCTTATCCAGAAGCCTCCATATCTCCTCATGTGTGAACAACAGAGCTGGCCAACTTTGGGCCTCTTATACGGAGTACTGAAGTGGGATGGTCTGAACCTGTGAATCTGAGCTGGCTCTGGGTCACACAGTCCCAGCACATGGGAGACTTTAGAGCTTGAGGCGAACCTGGGAGTAATCATGAGATCCTGTTTCAAAATAAAATAAATGAATGAATGAATGGATGGATGGCTGTTAGGAGAATATGCAGACCGGAGGGGAGCTTTGATGGAACACCATGTGCCTTGCCATCAGTGTATCACAGCCTGTGAAGGCAGCTGTGTGTATGACGTGTGGTCCTCTGATTCCTTTGACCTGTATTGTTAGAACCCTAGACAATAACAAGTTTCCCCTCAACAAAGATTCCATGGCCAGATATGTCTGCCTCTTAGAGAATTAGAGTACACTAGCATGTAAGACTGAAACAGAAGGGGGCTGGAGAGATGGCTCAGTGGTCAAGAGCACTGTCTGCTCTTCCAAGGGAGCTGGGTTCAATTCTCAGCACCCACATGGCAGCTCACAACTGTCTGTAACTTCATTTCCAAGGGATCTGACACCCTCACACCAAAGCCCCCCCCCCACAAAAGACTGAACCAGAAGAAACAGGATTCATTTTGTTGAGCCCAACAAATGCTGGTCCATGTCTGTATCTTTTATGTCTTTTTTGTTGTTTTGTTTGTCTTGTTGGTTTTTTTTTTTTCTGTTTGAGACAGAGTCTAGCGTAACTCAAGGTAGCCTTAAACTCACTAAGTAGCCAAAGACGACCCTGAACTCATTTCTTCTGCCGCTGTCCCCACCTGGGGTGACACCGTGCATAGTGCGCCGCTGTGCTCAACTTGTTCACACCATCTCCTTCTCAGCTTACCACTGAGTGCTGTACGCAGGAACTAAGGCTTTTTGTTGTTGTTGTTGTTTGGTTACTTTTGAGACAGGGTCTCAGGGTGGCCTGGAACTCACTGTGTAGACCAAGCTGGCCTGGAATTCACAGAGATCACCCTGTCTTTGCTGTCTTAATACTAGGCTTACACCCCCTTTTTATTTTATTTTATTGTTTTTTGGTTATAGAGGGTTGTGAGCCACTGTGTGAGTGCTGGGAATTGAACTCAGGTCCTTTACAAGAGCAGCCAGTGCTCTTAACCTCTGAGCCATCTCTCCAGTCCTGATAGTGCCAGCAGGCATGTGCCACCATACCATTCATGGGGAACTGTGATTTAATGAGGCTGGAGACAGGCTGTGACCACACAGCTTAGCAGAGGTAGAGCAAACCCAAGTCAGGAGACCTGGACTTTCTTTGAGAAGCTATGTGACTCCAGACAGGTTTCTCTGCCTTTCTGAGTCCCATCACCTCCTCACTGAGAAAAATGGGGTATTGTCTCTGCAGGCCTCTAAGGACCTGTTTGACTTGCCCTTATAGAACAGGGTTGAGCTGATGAGGAGAGGAAAGGTGACCAGTTGCAGGATACCTGACATGTGTCTGAGCTCACTGCCACTCTGTAGGAAGCCTAGATTCCAAGGACAGTCTGGGAAGCCCTTGTTCCTACTTCTAGAATAGGAGGGATGGATTATGAATGGCTCTTTCCCAGCTGCTGTGCTAGGATCTTTTTTCTTCTTGGCTCCAAATCCAGTCAAGGAAGTACCCTAAAAAGACCCCCCAATCCCTGGTTCTGCTGCCTGTCCTCTCGCAGGGCCCAGGTTGAGTCCACAGAGGATGGCTTCTCCATCTGGCCCTGCAAAGAGCCACATAACCACAGACTACCCAGCACACAAGAACTGCCTCACTGCCCAGAACCTGGGGTGGGAAAAATCAGGAGCCTCAGGGAGCTGCCAGCCAATGGTGACACCTCTATTGTCAGCCCTGGCCACGCACAGCCCTTGGTCTCAGGAAGCATGGCCGAGTGCGTGAACGTGCTCTCACCAGCCACCTGGGTAAACTTGGATCCCTTTCCTTTTCTCATTTTACCAACCTGGCAAAGGGAGCCAGATGCAGTGGTGCCAAGGCCAATGCCACAGTCCACAGCTCCAGTCCTGGTGTCTGGGAAAGATTCCCAGGTTGGATTGGTCTTTTTGTTTTGTTTCTCTAGTTTTATTTAAGACAAGGGCTCGTGTAGCCGAAGCTGGCCCCCACCACTCGTCCTCTCAAGTGCTAGGGTCATAGGCATGTACCACTGTCTCTGCTTTTGTTTTCTGTAGCCCAGGCTGGCACTTAACTCTGGGTAGTTCTCCTGTCTCAGACTCTCCAGTACTAGAATTATAGATTTGAGCTACCACAGCCAGATAAGATTCCTGTTTGCCTAAGGTTTCTCTCAGATCTAAGTCAAATTCAGCATCCTTTCTGTCCCACTGTGGGGCTTGTGGTGCAATCAAATTACCTCCTGTCATGGAGTTTCCTAGGACCTTCCTCCAAACCCATGTTGGGCACAGAGTCAGGACTCACTTCTGTTTCTGTCAGGTGGTAGACTCGCTTCCATTGAGCATATCTGTGCCTCCCCTCCCCAACTCCACTATGAGTGCAGATACATATCTGAATCTCCTCCCTGCTCAGCCTTAAAATGCTGCCTAGCATATAGTAGGCCCTTAATAAAAGCTGTCACAGGGCAGCAAAGCCTTACCAACCACACTGAGGCTACAGTCCCAACCTGTCCCAGGCTTCCAGCAGCCCTACAGACTCAGATGCCTGCCGCCCACCCACCCAGAGCCAGTTATTAGGTCTGTGCAGAATCTGCATGGCTCTGTGTCTTGTTTTTTGTTTTGGGGGGAATTTTTTTTGTTTGTTTTGTTTTTTGTTGGACCCCCTCCTCTTGACGCATTTCAGAAACCAGATCTCATTGCTAAGCTGGATTTCTTGCCTGGCATCTCTAATTGGTTTTCCCCTGCAGGGCCAAAAACCACATTCCACACACAGGCCTGCATGTGTGTCTGACAAGCCGAGTTTCTCTACAGGTTTGCAAAGCCATGGTCATGAGACCTGAGGCCCTGCTGACACTGTGCTGTACAGTTCATTGTGGGCCAGGTGTATCCCTTCCCCTCCATGGCACCCATCTGTCCTCACTCACGGCATAACGGATGGCAGTTGGAGTACCAGACTTGCCTCCTGCCATGGTTCTCAACATGGAGGCTGGCACCATAGAACAGAGAGGGGCTGCTGTAGTGAAGGGGATGAGAGGAAGAAGCCAGATCCCCCCTCTTGCCTCTCCCAAGAGTCCTTTGGGCTTTCCTGGGCTTAGCACAGAAGCTATGTGGCCTCGGTGTGGTCTGATGTGTAAAGAAGTGAACCCAGCATCTCCCTGGGCCTTTTGCCCCTGCAGTCTTCCAGACTGATGGTGTCCTCCCTCTCTCCCTGCTGTCCCTGGCTCCAGGAAGGAGGAGAACGTGAGGAGCCTGGTGAATGACAAGCGGGCTGTGGTGGCACAGCGGCAGCGCTACCAGAAGTACAGTGTTGTGGTGGAAGAGGTAGGCTGCCCAGCCTGGGCCTGCGCTGGGTGTGGGAAATCCTGCAGTCCCGCAATGTCTCTGACCCACAGTCTGTGGCTGCAGGTCCCACTGCAGCCAGGAGGATACCAGGCTGATGACTATGAGGACGAGTATGATGACACATATGATGGCAACCAGGTGGGCGCCAACGATGCGGACTCGGATGATGAGCTCATCAGCCGCAGGTGAGTGGTGAGGCTGGCGTACTGGTGCAGAGCACAGGGGCCAGGGCACCGCCCGCACCTCCACCCCACCCCTGCTCCTTCACCTCCTCCGCCCACAGTAAATCAGGAGCCTTCATTTAGTCTTAGCAACTCATATTGCATGGGGTTTTTTTCCCCTAAGTACAGAACATTTTTCTCAGCAGAATCTTGTAGAGATTCCCCTATTGCAGATCAAAACAGGGTTTCCCTGATGAACCAAAAAAAAAAAAAACAGGAGATCCCTAGGGCTCCAGCTCAACTACCCCCTATTCTCTACACATCTGAGGACTAAAGCAAAGCCTGCTTGAAAAAGCCTGTGGGGTTCCCTGGCTTCCTGAGCACTGCTTCCCCAGCCTTCTCCCTGAGGCTCCTAGGAGGTCACTCTCCAAGTGGAATCAGTCTTTGATCTCACTTTCTTTTCCAACCCTCAGGCCCTTCACCATCCCTCAGGTGCTGAGAACCAAAATGCTGGGAGAAGGGCAAGAGGAGGAATATGATGAAGAGGAGGAGGTTGAAGAGGAGGGCCCCAAGGTATGTCCCAGGCAGGTGGCAGATAAAAGAGAAGCAGTCTGAGGGACAAATTGGAAGTTCTGTGCCTCCCACCTCTCCCTGTCTGAGACCCTGGAGTGTCCCAACACAGCTGCTGGTTTGGGCGGGGGGGGGGGGGGGGGGGGGGGGGGGTTGTTCCTTTAAGTATAGACTATTTGGAGAGCTGCTGGCTTTGATCTGGGCTCCACTGCCCAGGGGATTCTCCAGGGACAGATTAGAGGCTGAGTCTGTGAACAGCTGAGTTCATCAGGGATTATGTTCTAGGAGAAGGAAGGGTAGCTGTTGGCTGTGGTGCCTACATAGCAGTTCTTAAAAATCAGAGACTTAGGCCGGGCGGTGGTGGCGCATGCCTTTAATCCCAGCACTTGGGAGGCAGAGGCAGGCGGATCTCTGTGAGTTCGAGGCCAGTCTGGTCTACAAAGAGAGTCTAGGACAGCCAGAGCTGTTATACAGAGAAACCCTGTCTCGAAAAACCAAAAAAAAAAAAAAAAATCAGAGACTTAGAGCCCTGAGACTCTGTAGTCCGCTAGACCTAGTGAGTCTGAGAACTCAGTTTCAGCAGCTCAAGCTTTTTCTTCAGCTGAAATCTTAACTGGAAACTCAACATAGAGAACAGATGAAGTGATCTTGCTCCAGCTGAGGGCAGTAGCAGCACCCTGCAGTCCCTAGCAGCCCCAGCAGGGGACAAAGCCAGATGTTTCTAGATCTGTGTGGGAACTAGCGTGAGTGCTGGGAGCACATGCCCTGCTGCAGGGCTCTCAGCCCCTCTGCCACCACACTTCCTTTTTGCCCAACCTGGGGTCAGTCCAGATTTGCATATAAGGTCTACCATCTTTCCACGTCACTAATTCTAGTCCTTTGGGTTTTTTAAAAGATATGCTATCTGGCAGAGCCTGCCTGTTTCCTGAGGTCCCAACTTTCCTCTGCACAGGTCCATCATGTACTCTGGGCATAGAGAGCTGTCAGGAGGAGCTCTCACACAGTCCTCTGCTGTGGCACCCCATGAGGCCTCACCTCCGAGTCTCAGGACAAGCCTGCTTCCAGGCCTTAATCGGCTTTCATGGCCCTTTGTGTCCCTTCCTGTTGGCCATCTCAGCCACCCCATACACTCCCAGTGATGTGCCTCCTGTGGTCCTTTCACCCCAGGAGCCTGCCCCACATCCCTCGAGCTCCTTCCCTAAAGGAAGCTTCAGCTAGAGCCAGCTCGCTCCATCCTGAGTGCCTCCCCTGCCTGCCGCAGCTATCCGTACCCAGGTGGATACATCAGGATCCCTTCCAGCATGGCCCCACCCAGCCTAGGGAGACAGGAAAGCTCATGATTACAGAGGCTGTCCTCTTCTCCACAGCCGGACCATTTCATTCAGGACCCTGCGGTGCTGAGGGAAAAGGCTGAAGCCAGGCGCATGGCCTTCCTCGCCAGGAAGGGGTGAGCATTGGAGGGGATGATTGACCTGGAGGGAGGAAACGCCTCGGGGAGCCCAGCAGGCCATGCAGGAAACCCTGGGGGCTTTTGGGGATAGTTGTTTAGCTGACATCTACCTCTAGGAAGTAACTACTAATGTCAGTGTCATTCTCTGCATTGGCCCAAAGACATTAAATAACTTTGTAAAGGTCATACAGTGTTAACTGGCACCGAAGGATTGAAGCCAATCAAAGTGTGTGCCTGTAGTCTCAGCTCCGTGGGCTGAGGCAAGAGTATCATACGAAACCATGATTTTAAAACCAATCCGGGCAATGTAGCAAAACCCTACCACACATGAATAAAGCCCAGATCACAGTGTGAGCCTGTGACCTAGTGCAGGTGGCAAAGACAAGAGGGCCTCTGGTTCAGCAGGCACATAGAGCCTGTCTCAAAAACAAGTAAATAGGGGCTGGAGAGATGGCTCAGCAGTTAGGAGCACTGACTGCTCTTCCAGAGGACCTGGGTTCAATTCCCAGCACTCACATGGCAGCTCACAACTGTCCGTAACTCCAAGATCTGACTCCCTCACACAGACATGCATGCGAGCAAAACACCAATGCACATGAAATAGAAATAAATTATTTTTTAAAAAAAGCTGGGTGTGGTGGTGCACGCCTTTAATCACAGCACACTCGGGAGGCAGAGGCAGGCAGATCTCTGTGAGTTCAAGGCCAGCCTGGTCTACAGAGTGAGTCCAGAACAGCCAGGACTACTACACAGAGAAGCCCTGTCTGGAACAACCAAAACAAACAAAAAAACAAGTAAATAAGCCAGGTGTGAGTTCGAGGCCAGCCTGGTCTACAAAGTGAGTCCAGGACAGCTAGGGCTTGTTACATAGAGAAATCCTGTCTCAAAAAAACAAACAAACAAGTAAATAAAAAGGGTTGAGCCCAAACGGCTCAGCATTCTAATGCACACTATAATTAGTGCTGGACAGACAGAGTAAGTGTGTCACTCA
The DNA here is from genome assembly GCA_907164525.1 of Lophiomys imhausi. NCBI lineage: Eukaryota > Metazoa > Chordata > Mammalia > Rodentia > Muridae > Lophiomys > Lophiomys imhausi. The sequence goes on along the minus strand of CAJQZJ010031795.1, from coordinate 816,998 downwards.
CCATGCGAATGTGTGCAAGGACAGCTGGTATCAGCAGAATAAAAAAGAGCCCAGGCAGAAGACACACCTTAGTGGCTCAGGGTCTGGTAGGGACACAGGGCACTAGAGCTAAGCCCATAGGTCTGTCAGAGAGAGAGAGGGTCTTTATCAGGGATCCCCAACATGACTTTCAGGTTTCCTGTTTTTCTTAGTGAAGAAACTGTCCAAATGGGCCAAAGGCAGAAATCTGAGACATTTAGCTGGGCGGTGGTGGCGCACGCATTTAATCCCAGCACTTGGGAGGCAGAGGCAGGCTGATCTCTGTGAGTTCAAGGCCAGCCTGGTCTACAAAGCAAGTCCAGAGCAGCCAGAGCTGTTATACAGAGAAACTGTGTCTCGAAAAACCAAAAAAAAAAAAAAAAAAAAAAAAATCTGAGACATTTGATTTCATTCTGAAGGCCACAGGGAACCAGAGGTTGTCCAGCCCTGACATAATGTTCTGAGTGGATCCCAGAGCCTGATGGGCTGAAGGGATCCTCTTTCAGGTCTGTGAGCACATTTGGTCTTTGGGGAGCACCAAGTTAGGACCTGGTATGTAAAATAAGAGCATTGTCTCATTTGGGGGGTGGTATTGTGTATCAGAGGAAGGACCTGCCATTCAGCCCACTCATTCATGCACACAGATGGGTGATGGGCCCATCTGGAGGTGAAGCTCAGGAGAAAATCAGGCCTGAAGCTGGGGTTCATTTCCTTTCCTACCTGGACTGGCCAGGGTGTGTCCTCAGTGGTAGCCACCGAGGTGGGCTATGGGGAGGGGGTCTTCCTATCAGAGCCTCTTCTAGTTGATATCCCTTCATCCTGGGGCGGGGGTTGTTCCCTTAGGTATCGGCCTGAGAACTCCACTGCAGTGATGGGCAGCCCCCGGGGCCATGGGCAAAGCCGAGAAACAGCCCAGGAACGCAGGAAGAAAGAGGCCAACAAGGCAGCAAGAGCCAACCACAGCCGTAGAACCATGGCTGACCGCAAGAGAAGCAAAGGCATGATCCCGTCCTGAGGCCACAAGCTGCCTGAACCAGGGAGGCCCCTCAAGGCAATTCTGCCACCAGGAACCCTTCAAGGCCACCACCACACCTCACCTACCAGCCAGCCGTGAGCGCCTTCTTGTGGAACACACAGTGCCTTATCCCTTGGTGCAGGAACCCAGTGCCATCAAGCAGGCCATCCCCCAGCTATGCTTGTGGGAAAGGATGGGGGTGCAGAACCAAGGTATCCCTCATCTTGTGCAACCAGACACCGCCTCACGGAAGTCCTGGGTGGCAGGAGATGAATAAAGTTTCTGACCTTCTAACAGTGCCCCATGACGTTCTCCGGCCTTTCCCCTCTGCCCTTCCTCAGTGACACCAACATCTGAAAGTCACCACACTCTGCTAACTTCCTGTGTTGCTCTTCCTTGCTGTGTGACCCTGAGCACACTGCCCCTTCTCTGTGCCTGTGGGAGGAAGTGGCCATTGGAGGCCTACAGCCCCTTGTGTTGTCACCTCCTAAGGAGGTGGGCACTACTGTTTTCAGTTCACAGTTCAGATGAGGGAAGTGGGACATGGAGGGCTGGGAGTGTGTTCCTAGGCGACAGGTAGGAAGTGGCAGAGCAGGTCTTGGAAGCTCAGTCTGACCCCTGCAGTATAGATTCTAGATTCATATAGATGATGTGAACCCGTGTCACAGCTGCAAAAAGACACTTGGCTAGTTACAGACCCTCATAGTTATAAATACACTATTAGCCTTGCAGTCTCCCAATATAGAGATTGGAAGCTGCTAGAAAGAAGTGAAGGTCTGACACCAAGCCCTGTTGAGGTGAGTGGGGCTTGGCTGGTTTCCAGAGCCCTTACCTGGTGTGGCCTACTCTGCAGTGGGAATCAGCTAACAGGTCTCCTGGGCTTAACTAATGTGCAGGGGATCTACAGTGGGGTCTTTGCTGGGCTGATCCTGATGCAGCAGGGCCTGGAGTCTTACTAGCAGACCCTTTGGATGCGGGGGACATTGATTTGCTTGCAATTAGGATAACCAGGCAGACAGATACTTGATGGATTGTTTTTTTAGGCCAGCCTGCAGAAGTAAAAATCAATGGCAATCCCTCTGTGCCTTGCTGGCCTCTGGGAGCATTTGAGATGCAGAGCGGATATGGGGTGGTGTCCTCCCCAAGGGCTGCTGAATTAGCTGAGATTTGGCAGAGTTAGCCATAGTGACAGACAGCAGGAAAACTGTTTCCTCCTAGAAGCATTTACCAGTGGCCCAGCTCAGTGGCAGGGTCATTTCTTTTCTCCCTGACTAACTCAAACCAAGCAGCTGTCTTTCATGCATGGCAAGTGGGCTTGGGATCTCTTGGTCTTCATCCCTTTTGCCTGCTGCTGTTCCCTGCAGTGGCTTACATATGCTCTTAGCCATTTAAGTAAGCCTGCAGCCACCTAGAGGACCGCCCAGGTTTCCTAGGAGCTAGAAGGCTGAAAGAATACAACATCACTATCTGTTTCCCAGCACGACAGACCAGAACAAACATAATCCCCCTAGGAGCCTTTCATGACATTGTGAAACCAGCCCAGGGCATTCTTGTCACCCTGTCCCTTCAGCCTAAATGAGAGCATTGGACCAGATGAATGGCACTCACTACCTGGTGTTGGTGAAGTCCCTAAAGGTGGAGACAAGCTGTTGCTCAGAGGGACAACACTTACCTAACATACGCAGGACTTTAGGTTTGTCCCCAATGCTACCTACACAAAAGAAGTCCCCAAGGGATTCCAAGTTTTAAGATTAACAGCCCAAGTAGGCCATCTGGTCCCTGGGCCCACCCCTACTGCCCTCCTATGCGGGTATTTTCTAAGTGCCTTTCTGTGCCCTACAGACAATGTGACCATCATAGATGTTTCTGGAGAAACTTTTAAAACCTTATGCCTTTGGAAGGACACAAGACCCAAGTGTCTTTATTCCTTGTCTATGAATGGCCAGCCATAAGAGCTTCTGTGCCCCTGTGAGACAAAACCAGAGACAGATTGTAAGAGATCTAACAGCTCATAGAAAGGACAGAGCAAGGAATCCGCCCACACTAACTTAGTAGTGGATGGGTATCCTTGCCAAATTGCCCCAGCTTCAGCCTGGAGAAGGAAACAGTTGGCTCACACCTGCATGTCACCACCCCCACCAGGAGCTCAGATTCACAATAGCATAGAAAAATAAAATCAGAGTCAGCCAGCGTTAAGACGTGTTGCTGACACACTTATTTCTTGGGAGGTAGAGAGAGTTCAAGGCTACCCCAAGCTACATGAGACCCTGTCTAAATAAATGAAAACTAAATTTTTTCTGAAGAACAAACTTAAAAGCAGAATATGTGAACATGTAGCGTAAGGAATCGTTTGTGAGAATGTTAAGACTCCTTTTGCACACAGACAAGTATAAAAAGAAACACATAGGTGATGGTGGCCGCGGGACCATCATTGCTTCTGTTGGGAACAAACAGGTTTCTTGAGCCTCATTTGTGCCAGTTTCCTGGAATTCGTTCTCTTGCTTAATCTTACAACAGGGTTCAGGTGAGAAGATTGAGGTACAGAGAGGCCCAAGGTCACACTGCAGGGGACCACACTTAGGACCCCTGGGGCAGGGGTCTCCTGAAGCCTTGCTCTTAGCTCTGAGCCATACTGTTCCCTCTCAGTGCAGTAGAGAAGACAGGCTGTATACTAGGTGCTTGGACATGCTAGGCTGCCGGGACTCCCAAGTTCATGGGCTATTGTCCCAAAGTTGGGTTTGTTTTTTCTTTTTTTTTTTTGGGGGGGGGGGGTCGAGACAGGGTTTCTCTAGCAGTCCTGGCTGTCCTGGACTCTTTTTGTAAACCAGGCTGGCCTCGAACTCACAGAGATCCACCTGCCTCTGCCTCCCGAGTGCTGGGATTAAAGGTGTGCGCCACCATGCCCAGCTCTTTTCTTTTTGTTGTTGTTGTTTTGTTTTTGTTTCAAGAGGTTTATCTAGTCTATTATTTAGCCTGAAGAATAACGCTTTGTTTGTATGTATATGTTTTTAAAGAAGGAACTGTTTTGAAGCTTTATTTTGTATTTATATTTATGTGTATATGCATGGATTTATATGTACCACATGTGTGCAGTTGCCTGCATAGACCAGAGGAAATTGGATCCCTGGACTGGTGTTAAATGCAGTTATAAACTACCTGACATGGGTGCTTACGGCTGCACCTGGGTCATCTGCAAGAGCACACTCCTAACCTCTGAATGGTCCCTCATCCTTATATCATCTAATGAGACAGGATCTTGGTATGTAGCCCAAGCTGACCTCAAATTTGAGATCCTCCTGCCTTAACCTCCAGTGTTCTGGCATTATAGGCATAAAACCTCTCCTCAGGAGAAGAGGGGAAAGGTTGTGGTGTCCTTATCAGAACCTGAATGGCATGGAAGCCTGAAAGAGCTCTAACCACAAGCCCAGCCTGTCTCAGGGACCACCCCCAAACAGCCAACATTCACTACTGGGAAGCCGAGTGGAGGACTAGGACCCCTATTTAGAGCATGCATTCCAACCTCTGCCCTCCTGGGCAAAGGGCACCTGGACATTAAATGAAATATTTTGGAAAAGCAGAAAGAGGCCAAGAACAGAAGAACTGAAGAAGCTAAGGGTGTTTCTACATTTGGCGGCAGCAGGAGGTCACTGGAGGCTACAAGGCTCAGCCTGGCTTGGCTCACGGTGCCAAGTGGGTGGTGGATATAGAGAGGAGTCAGGGAGGTTGCCGGAGAGCCGGTGCTGGAGCTCATCAATGAAAAGGAAGAAGAGGAAGCTCAGAAGTAAACCAGGTAGGTTGGCACTACCCCACCTGTAACTTTCTAGAAGGAACCAGAGCTCCAGGGACCCACTGGGAGGAAGGGTGGGCAGAAACGCAGGCTGCTAAGCCATCCCTTACCAAGATTCCTAGATATGGAGCAACAAGGGAGGGACCTGGCAGAGGCCACACATGGTGATTGCAGCTCTAACCACAGTTTAAAGTAAATTCTGGGGGCTGGAGCAGTGGCTGTTCTGAAGACCCTGGTTCAGTCCCCAGCACCCACATGGCAGGGCTCTGTAACTCCAGTCTTGAGGACTAGAAGCCCTCTCTGGCCTCCAGGAGCACTGCAAACATGGGGTGCACATACACAGAGACATACAGGCAAAACACCTACGCACCCAAAACTTTTACAAAGGTGGATGCTGATGGCAGTACCATCCGCAGACCTATGTCATGAACAGGGTGTGATGGAGGGCCGAGACCCTGAAACAGCCACGAGAGTTTGCCTTCACACCACACAGAAAAACCTACCAGGGCTTCTCTGTTTTACATAGGTGTGAACTGGCCCTTGGCAGTCTCGGCTCATTAAACCGCAGCAGACCGTATGTGTTTTCCTGTCCCCCAGCACATTGTCGTGAGGGGTTGTGAGTTTCCGGGGGGCTGCCCCAGACACTTAGCTTTCATCGGTTTATTTGCTGTGGCCCAAATGACCAAAGAGACCGGCAGTAAGTTCCAGTTTTCTTTTTTTTTTTTTTTTTTTTAAAGATTTATTTATTATGTATATAGTAGTGTTCTGTCTGCAGGTATATCTGCAGGCCAGAAGAGGGCACCAGATTTCATTATGGATGGTTGTGAGCCACCATGTGGTTGCTGGGAATTGAACTCATGACCTCTGGAAGAACAGCCAGTGCTCTTAACCGCTGAGCCATCTCTCCAGCCCCCAAGTTCCAGTTTTCTAAAGTGGTGTGTTCTGACACCTACTGCTTCCCCCCAGTTCCAAGACACTCACTTTGCATCATTGTGCATGCCTCTTAAGGGCTCTGCTGTCCTGAGGTGGTAACTCTGCCCCCCCCCCCAAAAAAAAGTGGCTTTCACACAGGAGTCAAACACAAGAGGAACCTGCAGTGGATTGAACCCTGAGTCCCATGAACTCCGGGCTGGTCTTTGCACTGTTTGGACATAGATGCCGGTCTCACCTCTCGTTCTTGTCTACTTGCTCAGCATTCTTTCACCCCGATTCTCAGACCTGCTCATGCCCATTCGTTTTATTATTAATCCATTTACAAAAAAAAAAAAAAAAAGATTGAGTTAATCAAAACATCAGTGAATCAGTGACCAGGAGCCAAGAGGTGGTTCAGCTGGCAAAGCTTATATGCTGCCTAAATGTGAAGACACTTTCTGAATCCAGTACCCTCGTAAAAGCAATAGACCAGGAGTGGAGGCAGAGGCTGATGGATCTCTGTAAGTTTGAAGTCAACCTCATTTACATGGTGTAACAGTAAATTTTTATTTATCACACATGTATTTATTAATACTTAACAATTGTCTATAAAATCCCTAAATCCTAAACCAAAACCCTAACTCGGAAACCTAGCACCTAAAACTTCTTAGTACCTATAATACAAGCATTTAACATTAACCTAAAGTTTCTCAAAAGGATATTTTTCTCTGAGCGTGGGTCCTGATGGATGGCTGGTCTTCATATAATTTTTCAGTTTTAAAGTCTCTTAAAGCCTCTGAATTTCGTTCGTTGTTTTTGTGGTCTTAAGACCAATTAATGGGGCTGGAGAGATGACTCACCGGTTAAGAGCACTGTTTGCTCTTCCAGAGGTCCAGAGTTCAATTACCAGCAACCACATGGTGGCTCACAACCATCTATACTGGAATCTGATGCCCTCTTCCGGGATGAAGGAGTACATGCAGATAGAGCTCTCATCTATGTAAAATAAATAAATAAATCGTTAAAAAAAAAAAAACCAATTAACATATGAAAGTTTCCCAGGCGGCTCACCTATTCAGATACTTCAGATGCTTGTGGCCTGCAAAGGCCCGGAAGTCCCTGAGCTCAGCGTCTAAGCGCTCCCGAATCTCAGGAAGAATCCGTCTCCTTTCCAGACCTGGGTCAACATCAGAGGGTGGAACTTTCCGATGAGAGGTCGAGGAAAATGTTGAGTGAGTCAGGAACAGGAGAGAAAGCCAGCCCTCTGTCCAGTGAATCCTGCCTTAAATATCTTCACCTGTTGGCAGAAGCTTTCGTGCACTTTTCCAGTTATGTCTCTGGGCTGTCTTTTTCAAAAAAGCTTTTTGCAGAGGGGCGTGAATTTACAGGCGGTCCACAGATATGGGCAGGTGCCTCAGGGCATGTCATTCAGATGCTTTTCACAGAGAGCTGTGAAATGACAGCAAACCTCCAGAGGGCGGGCACCTGCCCCTAGCCCTAAGATCAAAGAGGTCCTGGTCCTTGGCGAGTTCCCAAGGACATGTCACTTTGGAAGTAAGTCTTTTATCTTAAAATCCAGCCTTATTCCAAGTTCCCTATGCTATTGTATGCTAACACTAAACATACCACAACATGGAAATTTTTTTGTTTTGGTTTTTTTCAAGACAGGCTTTCTCTGTGTAACAGCCCTGGCTGTCCTGGAACTCTCTTTGTAGACCAGGCTGGCCTCGAACTCACAGAGATCCGCCTGTCTCTACCTCCCGAGTGCTGGGATTAAAGGTGTGTGACACCACCACCTGGTTTACACAGCAAATTCAAGCAGCAACAGCAGCCACTCAGTCCTTTGCTAAAGGATGCAAAGCGCCCACGGCAGAATTCAAACAGGTTGTTCAGCCTCTAGAGCCCATGTCCCACCCCTCAGCTCCCTGCTTCTCTCTAGTTTGGTGCTTGAGCTGGAAAAAGCAAAACAGAACCCCAGTATTCCATGTATGTTCCACTTAACATGGACTACGGAGATTCATTACCTCCTTGATTCTAAATATGATGGTTCTGCTGATGCAATTTATAATTCAGGTCATTCTGTAGACAGAGGGCCAGAGGAAGGAGAATGGGAAGCTGGGCAGAACACATTTTTATAGTTTCCTCTTTGCCACAGCCTCTAACCATGAGGGAAGGGGTCCACTAGGAGGGCTCAGTTGGAAAGGCTTCACTAAGCAATCAGACATCACATGAAATTGCCGCCAGAGGCTGGTAGTGGCCACTCACTGCTGGAGGCCTGCGCAAGAGGGAGACAGATATGGACAGGGACATGAAGAGGATTCAGTTGCAGGGGGTAAGGTGTGGGATGAGATAAGGGCTGACCCGGGGGTGTACGAGCCTGTGGATTTTTTTTTTTTTTTTGGTTTTTTTTTCGAGACAGGGTTTCTATGTTTAACAGCTCTGGCTGTCCTGGACTCGCTTTGTAGACCAGGCTGGCCTCGAACTCGCAAAGATCCGCCTGCCTCTGCCTCCTAAGTGCTGGGATTAAAGGCGTGCGCCACCACCGCCCGGCTGAGCCTGTGGATTTAAATAGAGTTGGAGATGTGAGATTGCCGGGGACACAGGTGGCAATCAAGAGAACATGATCAGGCCTCGGAGGGAACATCAAGCAAGAGACATTTGGATGACACTTGTCTTCACTGGAACATTGGAAGACACTTGGCTTCATTAGGCAATCAGTCGTCCTGCACAGTCGTCCCCAAAGCCCTCAGCCCACACTGAGTGAGCAAATCAAATATGTTGATTCATCTGGCTCCCTGGAGATTGGACAAGGAATCCCTGCTCAGTTTTTTTTAATCTGTTTAGATTTATTTTGTAAGTGTTTTGTCTGCATTCATGTCTGTGCACCTCATATATAACACATGAGAGTCCAAAGAAGATGCTGGATCCCTTAGAACTTTGGAGCAGCAAGTGTTTCTAACAGCTTAACTCTCTCTCCATCCTGTGCCTGTTCATTTCTTTGCTGTTGGCCTGACATGATACACAGCCTTTAATCCCAGCACTTGGGAGGCAGAGGCAGGTGGATCTCTGTGAGTTCAGGGTCAGCCTGGTCTACAGAGTGAATCCAGGACAGCCAGGGATACACAGAGAAACCCTGTCTGGAAACCCCATCCCTCCCCACAAAAAAAGTCTTTGCTGTTGTAGTATAACAGAATCAACCTGGTAGGCGTGGGCTAAGCATACTGGAAACACTGAGATAGCTTCCCTACCACCATGGAAGGCACTACAGTCCTTATCTTTCCATTTCCCAGATGGGAGGGAAACAGGCCTCAAGAGGGGGAGCAGCCTGCCAGGTCCCCACATAGATGCTAGGAAAGGCTAGGATTCTTTTTTTTTTTAAAACACTGTGTGTGTGTGTGTGTGTGTGTGTGTGTGTGTGTGTGCGCAAGCATGCTCCTGTAAAGATCAGAGGACAACTTTCAAGAGTTGGTTCCTTTCTACCTTACTGAGGTTGGGTCTCTCTTCATGGTTGTCTTGGAACGTTCTCCAGAATAGCTGGCTTTAGGCCCTCTTTCCTGTCTCCATTTTCCATCTTGCCATAGGAGTGCTGATATTACTGATGTGGCTCACCACAGTTTGTCTTTTTTTAAGTTTTATGTGTGTGAATGTTTTGCCTGACTCTGTGTCTGCACACCACATGCACGCCTGGTTCTCGAAGGGACCAGAAGTGAGTACTGTATCCCCTGGTCTACAGTGATAGGATTTTATAAATGTTTTTTAAAATAATTTATTTATTTTTATTTTATGTACATTGGTGTTTTGACTACATGTGTTTCATCAGATTGTTTGGAACAGGAGTCACAGACAGTTGTGAGCTGTCATGTGGGTGCTGGGATTTGAATCCAGGTCCTCTGGAAGAGCAGTCAGTGCTCTTAACCACTGAGCCATCTCTCCAGCCCAGGGATAGGATCTTAATTCAGCCATTCCCTGTTTCTATAACGTGTGACCAGGCACAGACCACACAACGCAGCAAGGGTGCTAATTTACAAGTTCACAAGAGGCTGGGGTGCGGGGAAGCCTGGATCTACACCAGCTAAAGAATAGGAACTTGGTCTTGCAGGCAGTGGGGAGCCTTGAAAGGTGTTTGAGCAGGGGAGGTGATGTAGGAGAGAGACAGGAGCCAGAACAGTCTGAGAACATTCTTTGCAAGAGTTTGGAAACAAAGCTAGGACAGGAAACAGCAGGGAGGCTGTCCACACAGGCTACCAACTGAGCAGCTCCTAGCTGGCTATGGCTACTCTCTGTTGTTGCTTTGTCCTTGGGGCCAGCTCGCTTCTGCCCTTGGCATTCAGTTTGCAAATAAATTCAATTGTATCAGGCCAAGGCCCTGATGAAAAAGAGAAAAATGAGATTTCCATGGCTTTGAATAGTAGATATGAAGACGGGCCATGGTGGCCCACGCCTGCAGTCACAGCACTTGAGAGGCAAAGGGACTCGGATGTCTGATTCGAGGCCAGCCTGGTCTACAGAGTGAGTTCCAGGAGAGCCAGGGCTACACAGAGAAACCTGTCTCCCCCCCCCCAAACAAATAAATAAATATAAACTTCTTTTCTGCACTTTTATAACCATGTCACCCTGGCAAGATGACCTATATCTGAGCTTCATTTTGACTTACAGGGAAGTAGAGAGCAGTGCATGCATGCCTGTGTGTGGTCTTTCTCCTGTTCCAGGACCTCACTTCATACAGCGTGTCCATCCAACTTCGACTCACCCACAGAATTTGTATTCCGCCCCAACTTTGCCCATCACTCAGACACTTACAATGCACTGATTTCCGGCCGTCCTCAGAAGACTCGAAGCTCATTTGTAGGGCAACCCCGGTTCCTTGTTTTGGGAAGAACTGGCTGCATGCCAGGGATAGACTCTGTTTCTTTTAAATAGCTTACATGGCTTTCTGCTCTTACTACAAAGCCAATGACATGCTCAGTATGTTCCCACAACTCAGCAAAGAAAAAAAAAAACGATAATTCTCTCCATGTGGAAAGAGTTGTTATTGGCTCTGGAGTTCTTGGAGCAATTTTTAGGTTTAAAAAAGAGGAGTATATGCCCAGGTTTTCTACATAAATAGGACCACGTTGAACACACTGTTAAGACAGTCTCCTCTGAGGTCTGTGAACACTTCTTCGTGTTCAGTGGCCACTCACACCCTGCCACAGGCTGCTTCAGTCTGCCTGACCCCTACAGTGTACACTTGGGTTATTTCTAGTTATATCCTGTTAAAAGATGGTGAAGAGCTTCCTACCAAAGTATCTGCCCACATCCATGATAAGTCTCTCAGGATAAGTCTTAGGAATAACATTTTGGGGTTATATTTTTTGCCAAGCATGGTGATATATGCCTGCAATTCTGATACTCAGGAGGCTGAGATAGGAGGACTGCCATGAGTTCAAGGCCAGCTGGACTACATATGGGAACCCCACCTCTCTCACCCCTCAAATTCTTTTTTTTTTTCTTTTCACTTTCCTAAGCAAGTGCTCTACCAGGGAACTCTATCCCTGCCCTTGCCTTAAAATATTTTTTTATTTATTCACTTCATTTTATGTGTCTGCATCTATGTATGTGCACCATGTACATGCTGGTGTCCACAGAGCTCAGATGAACGCGTAGGATCCCCTGGAACTGGAGTTACGAATGGCTGTGAGCCACCTTGTGGGTGCTGGGAATTGAACCCAGATCCTCTGTAAGAGCAGCAACGGCTCCTATTCACTGAGCCATCTCTCTCTCCAGCACTTAGGTTTTTTTTATTATTATTATGTGTATAATGAGGGTATATGTGCATGTGAGTGCAGGTGGTTATCATGAGAAGCCAACAGAGGATATTGGGTTCTCTGGAGCTGGAATTAGGTTGTGAGCCACTTGATACGGGTACTGGGAATCAAACGCAGGTATTCTCCAAGAGCAGCAGCAGCATGTTGAGGAATCTCTCTAGCATGCATTTGTTTGTTTGTTTTTATTTTTTGATTCTTTCAATTTCTTTTTAAAATTTACTTATTCCTTTATTCATGTTTGTTGCTTTCAAGACAGGGTTTCTCTGTGTAGCCCTGGCTGTCCTGGAACTCGCTCTGTAGACCAGGCTGGCCTTGAACTCACAGATCCACCTGCTTCTGCCTCCCTAATGCTGGGATTAAAGGCACCACTACATCCTGCTGACTCAAACCTTTACTTTTTTTTATTATCAAACACAAGGTTGTGTGTCTTTGAAGATGGTCTTGAACTTTCTATGTACCCAAAGATGTCCTTGAACTTATAATCTTCCTGCCTCTGTCTTCTGAGTGCTAGAACTAAAAGCATACACCCTCCACCACCCGGCTGTTTTTTTTTTTGGTTTTGAGACAGAGTTCCACTATGTACTTCTGCTTGTTCTGGAACTAGGTAGACTAGCCTGGAGTCGAACTCACAGAGATCTACCTGCCTCTGACACCCAAGTGCTAGGATATGCTGTGGCTCCTACTTTTTTGTTTTGTTTTGTTTTTAGAGACAAGGTTTCTCTGGGTAGCCCTGGCTGTCCTGGAACTCTCTATAGACCGGGCTGGCCTTGAACTCACAGAGATCCACCTGCCTTTGCCACCCAAGTGCTGGGATTAAAGGCATGTGCTGCTACCGCCTAGCTGGCTCCTACGTTTTATCCTTGAGATGCTCTTGTTAAATTGCCCAGGCTAGCTTTAAATTTACTTATAACTTAGGCTGGCCTCTAATTTGAAATCTTTGCCTTAACTTCTTGAGTAGCTCAGATCAAGAACATGTATCCCCAGCTCTTCATATACATTTTAGCCTGACTTCTTCTTCTGCTATAACCCTTCTCTTCCATGGCTGGGATCCCAGCCCAGGGATGCTGCTTAGTTAACTCCTGCACCAAGCCTCCGCATGGACACTGCTGGAACCAGTCAGTGAGTAGGGAGCGTCCTTGCTTCTCAGTATTGAATTCAAGATGCACTCAGTGGGTAGGCCTAAGATGTTCTGAAGATTGGGCCTGCTCCTGGACAGCCGCCAGCTGCAGGATCTCACCAGGCTGCTGAGGAAGATGACCTGTACAGGGTTACCTTGCCCACATGGCCAGAAATACCCAGTATCTTAATGTTCATTGGACAATAGCATTGTGTCATTTCACAGACATGGAAAGTGGCCCCGAAAAGGTAAGCAACTGGCTGTTGTTCACACAGCTGGCAGGCGGCCATGTTTGAAGTTTAACTCAGGACCGTCTGTATTCTTTACGCCATTAGTGCTGTTCTGGGCACTGAAATGCTTCTGAATTGTTTAAATGCCAGTGACATCATAAAGCACTCAGGTAAATGTCTGGCTCAAAGGAAATAGTCCATAAAGAGTCTGTAGGGCCAGGTGAGGTGGCTTGCGTGGAGTGGAGGAAGCCCTGAGAGTGTGAAGTCCTGAGTGTATGTGTATTGTTGACATGGCCACAACAATGTTGAGGACCCCAGAGCCTCAGACCCAGGGAGAAACAGCAGTTTTCCCAGGCTTGGCTAGGGAGACGGAAAAGTCTTTCTCAGGTCCAACTTCGAATGTTGACAGTGTGCGCAAAAAACACCCCAGGGTATTTACATCCTAAAGCTTGCTCCCCTACAGAGACCAGACCTACTGAGATCAGCTAAAGCTGCCTTCTTGTTCAGTTGCATACCATAAACCCTGCCATTTTGTTTATCTGCATGGAATAACACCTTCTTTGTTCAGCTGTACACAATAACCACGCTTCTCTCAACACGATATAATAAACAAGCTGAGTGCTGTGCCCTGGCCACCCGATCCTAATTTTCTCTTCATGTGTCCTTCTGTCTGTTTTTTCTTCATTCCCTCACTGCCACGTCTGTTCCTGGAGTCATGCTGACAAGGCAACGGCTCATACCTGTAATCCAATGTTCAGTAGCCTAAAGCAGAAGGATATTCACAAGTAAGGCCTCACTAGGCAATGTAGTGAGGGCCAAGCCAGCCTGGGCTGGTACACAGTAAAACCCTGTTTCAAAAAGAAAAAGGGAGCCGGGCAGTGGTGGCGCACGCCTTTAATCCCAGCACTTGGGAGGCAGAGGCAGGTGGATCTTTGTGAGTTCGAGTCCAGCCTGGTCTATAAAGTGAGTCCAGGACAGCCAGGGCTACACAGAGAAACCTTGTCTCGAAAAACCAAATAAATAAATAAATAAAAATAAATAAAAAGAAAAAGGAAGAAAGGAAGGAAGGAGGAAAAGAAGGGAGGGAGGAAGGAAGGAAGGAAGGAAGGAAGGAAAGAAAACCCTTCAGGCTTCCTTTTCTTTTAAAAAATGACTTCCAGCCGGGCGGTGGTGGCGCACGCCTTTAATCCCAGCACTTGGGAGGCAGAGGCAGGCGGATCTTTGTGAGTTCGAGGCCAGCCTGGTCTACAAAGCGAGTCCAGGACAGCCAGAGATATTCAGAGAAACCCTGTCTTGAAAAACCAAAAAAAAAAAAAAAAAAATGACTTCCAAACGCCTTTCTTTGATTTGGTGACTGGACCAAGCTTGTGCCCACCTCAGGGCCTTGCAAGTGCTGTCCTTGTTCCGGAAGTTCTGATACTTTTGATCTTTTCCTGACCAAGCTTCCTGTCCACATGTCTGCTCTGACATCAGTCCTATAAATGTCCCTGACTACTGCCTCTGTGTGGTTTTCAAACCCATGTCACCCCTGACAGCATTTATTGTATTTTATTTATGTATTTAATCATTTGTTGAAACAGGGTCTTACTATGTAGATCATTTTGGCCTCAAACTCCCAGAGATCCATCTCACCTCTGCCTCTTGAAGGCATGTGACTTCAGGCATAAGACACTGTATCTTAGTTTTATTTTCGTCATACCTAAGGTTGGGCATGGTACTACACGCCTTTAATCCCAGCACCTGGGAGGCAGAGGCAGGCAGATCTCTGTGAGTTCAAGGCCAACCTGGTCTACAAAGAAAGTCTGGGACAACCAGGGCTCTGTTACACAGAGAAAGTCTGTCTCCAAAAACCAAAAAAAAAAAAAAAAGAAAGAAAGAAAAAAGAAAAAGAAAAAGAAGACAACCTGAGGTTGACTGACCTCTATGCACACATAAAGACATGTGCATACATATATGCACTCATACATATGTGCATATGTGCAGGTATACACATATATACACAGGTGCATGCACATGCATACATGTAAACACATGTGCATCCACACATACATATATACATACATACACACACAGGACACTGTGTTCTAGCTGAAAGGATGGCTGAATGGATCTCCATATTTAAAAGTTTGCAGTGCTGGAGATGAAACCCAAGGTCACATGCATGTCAGACAAGTACTCTACATTGACCTAGATTTTCAATTTTCAGCCCATCAGGACGTGTGTGTGTGTGTGTGTGTGTGTGTGTGTGTGTGTGTGTGTGTGTGTGTGTGTGT
>CAJQZJ010031795.1:750678-799400 GCA_907164525.1 Lophiomys imhausi | reverse complement strand
TTCTTTTGGTTTTTCGAGACAGGGTTTCTCTGTGTAGCTCTGGCTGTCCTGGACTCACTTTGTAGACCAGCAGGAGTGCTGGTCTCAAACTCAGAGATCTGCCTGCCTCTGCCTCCCAAGTGCTGGGATTAAAGGCGTGTGCCACCACGCCCAGATACTTTTTTCTTCTTTTAATCCCAAACAATTTTCCAATGGTGTGTGAGAGAGAGAGAGAGAGAGAGAGAGAGAGAGAGAGAGAGAGAGATGATGGCTACTACCCATCAATAAAGTCTAGGCCAGGGCTCTAGGTCCTCTTATTCTAGAAATTGAAAGAAAGGCTCACAAATGTTGCACAGTGGCAAGGGGACTTTATGGAAAAGCAAGGACATAGAACATCCAAAGGGAACTACACAGTGACAGATGTCATTTGAACAAGTGTACTTAAGGGCCCAGATTATTATTTGAGGCTTCCATATGTGGGTTTGAGAGGAGGAGGAGTTTGGTTGCTAAGGAGTTTATTGAGGGTGGCTCTATGTTTTGATAGATTATGTGTTGTTGTTTTGGGGGTTTTTTGTTTTGTTTTTTTGTTTTTGGTGGGTTTTTTTAATTTTTTTTTTGGTATTTTGAGACAGGTTTTCTCTGTGTAACAGAGCCCTGGGTGTCCTGGACTCACTTTGTAGACCAGGCTGGCCTTGAACTCACAGAGGTTCTCTTGCCCCTGCCTCCCAAGTGCTGGAACTGAAGGTGTGTACCACCATGCCTGGCTAGATTATGTTTTCTATTATGCATCTGATTTTAATTAAAGCACACCTGGTTGTGGGTAGACATAAGATAGGGGATTCTCACAAAGTGTGGTGGTTGCGGCAGTGCATACCTTCAATCCCAGCACTCAGGAGATGGGCAGTGGATCTCTGTGAGTTCAAGGCCAGCCTGGTCTACAAAGTGAGTCCAGGATAGCTAGGAATACACAGAGAAACCCTGTTTTGTTTTTTTTTTTGTTTTTTTTTTTTTGGTTTTTCGAGACAGGGTTTCTCTGTGTATCCTTGGCTGTCCTGGACTCACTTTGTAGACCAGGCTGGCCTCGAACTCACAGTGATCCACCTGCCTCTGCCTCCCAAGTGCTGGGATTAAAGGCGTGCGCCACCACCGCCCGGCTGAGAAACCCTGTTTTGAAAAAAACAAATAGAGGATTCTCTCTAAACATCCACTTACAGGATACAGTTTGCCTTACTGCATAGGCATTTTGGTGCATCATGTGAGGCATCTTTAGTATGTTAATTTAAATACAGGGCACAGTTTGCCTTACTGTACATGCACTCCATGTATAGGCCAGATCAGCCCTTTTCCATTGGATTTACAATGTATTCCAGGACATGTTTGAATAAGTGGTAACTAAGGGGAGTAACTTATTTCCACAGTTTAAAATAGGTATATGAGCACCCTGATGCAGCTGGGGACCCCAGAATGGCAACATGTTGCTGGGAGCATTATTAGATGGTTAGGTATCTAGCCCAAGCCAAGTGGAGTGCCAGGTTTAAAGGCATTCCCTATGTTCGCCTACCTTAAAGTTGCTCATCTTTTTTCATCCTTGCCAGCTCAGTAAGCAAGAAATCGGATTTCCTGGGCATGTTGATGCTTGCCTGTAATCTAAGCACTCTGAAGACAGACACAGGACTATCACTGTGAGTTGGAGGCTAGCCTGGACTAGTGTTTGACAAGAACAAATATCCAGGTGTAGAGACAAACACTTACAATCCCAGAGTGACCTCAAACTTTTAATCCTCCTGCCTCAATTTCCACTTTGAAATGATTTAAGTCTATTTGACCTCTGCTTCATTCAGTTCAAGTGATGACAACATAAGTGACAGAATGTCATTTCCTAGGCCCTGTTTTTTTTTTTTTTTTTTTTTTTTGGTTTTTCGAGACAGGGTTTCTCTGAATATCTCTGGCTGTCCTGGACTCGCTTTGTAGACCAGGCTGGCCTCGAACTCACAAAGATCCGCCTGCCTCCCAAGTGCTGGGATTAAAGGCGTGCGCCACCACCGCCCGGCTGCCCTGACTGTTTTTTGAGACAGGGTTTCTGTGTAGCCCTGATTGTCCTAGAACTTGCTGTATAGACCAAGCTGGCCTTAACTCACAGAGATCTGCCCGCCTCTGCCTCCCAAGTGTTGGGTTTAAACACTGCCATACACCACTGACACCTGGCAGGCCTTCACTAAGGATAATTTCTAGGACCTGTGTGCCACCTCTGCATGGATCTCTGAAACATTCTTCAGAGAAGATTCTGGATTATTTAGCTCTCTCTGGCTAACTGGTAACAGGGGATTGGCTGCAGGCAGGTGCCATTTACCTTCTCAGAGAGATTTATAAGCGTGTGTTTGTCTGTGAATGAACAGTGCTCACAGAGGCCAAAGGAGTGTGGGATCCTTTGTATGGAGTTCCAGGCAGTTGTGACCCACCCAAGATGGGTGCTTGGTTTCAAACCCCAATCCTCTGCAAGAATAGCAAGTGCTCAATCCCACTCTGCCTTTTCTCCAGCCTTCTAAATGCAGTTTTTCAAATTTACAAGACCCTCTGTGCAACAGGTCATCTCTATTATCCCCATCTTAAAGGTGAGGCGTCTCAGGTCCGATAGGGCTGAGTGAGGCCCTTGGTACACACAGCTGAAGCTGCTGGGCTTGGGTTTAAATTCACACCCTTGGTGCAGAGACATGGAGACTGCCCAGCCACTCAGTGAGTTAAAAGGCAGAAGACTTGCCGGGCGGTGGTGGCGCACGCCTTTAATCCCAGCACTTGGGAGGCAGAGGCAGGCGGATCTTTGCAAGTTCGAGGCCAGCCTGGTCTACAAAGCGAGTCCAGGACAGCCAGAGCTGTTAAACATAGAAACCCTGTCTCGAAAAACCAAAAAAAAAAACAAAAAAAAAAGGCAGAAGACTGACTTCAGCCCGAGACAGAGATTGGGTCAAGACTTCCAGAGCAACATTTTTTTTCCTAGCCAAGACCACAGTGCTTCCCCACTTTAAAAATGGAGGGGGCTGCCAGGCGTGGGGCTGGCTGCATTGAATCCCATCACTCAGGAGGCAGAGGCAGGCGGATCTCTGTGAGTTCAAGAACAGCCTGGTCTACAGAGTTCCAGGACAGTCAGGGTTACACAGAGAAACCCTGTCTTGAAAAACCTAAAAAATAGGGCTGGAGAGATGGCTCAGAGGTTAAGAACACCGCCTGTTCTTCCAAAGGTCCTGAGTTCAATTCCCAGCAACCACATGGTGGCTCACAACCATCTACAAAATGAGATCTGGTGCCCCCTTCTGGAGTGAATGTATACATGCAGGCAGAACACTGTATACACAACAAATAAATAAAATCTTTAAAAAAAAAAAAAAAGAAAAACCTAAAAAATAAATAAATAAAATAAAAAGGAGGGGGCTGAAGAGCTGACTCAATAATTAAGAGCCCTGGGTGAGCTCCCAGAGGATCTGGGTTCAATTCTCAGCACCCATATTTAACTCACAACCATTTGTAAGTCCAGTTCCAGGGGATCTAATGCTTCCTTGGGCTCCACAACACTCATTCATACTAAATAAAAACAAAAGACTGGAACTACTGGTTTAAAGGTAACTTCTATTCAGCTGCATGTGTTGAAACAGTAACTCTTAGGAAGTTAGTGGAAAATTCCAAATGGTGGAGTCTTCAGGAGTTTGCATGGGGCCTGGACATGGTCTCAAAGGCCAAGTGAAGATGTGGCAATTAATAAAGTAGCCAGTGCAAAAGCAGGTCTCATGAACAATTTACATTTATTTGCTGATAGCTGTAGTCAGAAACACTTCAAACACAGAAGGAGTTAGAGTCTGTTTGTAGGGTAGAGCCATTGCATGCCGAAATGCAGCTGGTCCATGAAGAGTAACTTGAAACTCATCCTTAGGCTGAGGCCCTGGTTCCAGGAAAACAGCTGATAACTGGAACCATTCCTTCTGTCCCTCAGGGGTGAGGAGTCACTCATTCTTCTCATATCTGTGCTTTATATGTTTCCACAGCTTCTGCATTTAAGACACAAAAACAGTTCATTGTTAACTTATTTCTTTTCTTTCTTTCATCTTTTGTTTGTTTGTTTGTTTTTTGAGGCAGGATTTCTCTGGGTAGCCCTGGCTCTCCTGGATTCACTTTGTAGACCAGGCTAGCCTCGAACTCACATCCACTGTCTCCATCCTGAGTGCTGGGATTAAAGGCATGTGCCACCACACCCAGCTCACTGTTAACTTTTGCTCTCACATTTTACAACTACTCTCGATGTAGACTTCAGCCTGAGACAGGGATTGGGTCAAGACTCTCAGAGCAAGTCTTTTCCTAGTCAGAGAAAAGAATATTGACAAGTCAGTGTCAAGCTCTGACATATGCAGTTCACTGGGCGGTGGGCGTGGTGGCGCAGCCTTTAGTCCCAGCGCTTGGGAGGCCGAGGCAGGCAGATCTGTGAGTTCAAGGCCAGCCTGGTCACACGCCTTTAATCCCAGCACTCGGGAGGCCGAGGCCGGCGGATCTCTGTGAGTTTGAGGCCAACCTGGTCTACAAAGCAAGTTCCAGGACAATCAGCACCAACCTTGTCTTGAAAATCAAAAACAAGAAGAAAGAAAACCAGTCGATGACTAGGCTGGCCATCTGTACCACGCCTTTCCCAGTATAGCCACAACCTCATGACATAAAACATGCACAGAATCTGGATTGATTAAGTCAAAAAGGACTTGCCATTTCCTATTTTACATTCCCACATTTTCCTAAGACGTGCATCGAAGGTTATCTTTCAGTGGTATCCTCTACTATGAACAGTGGCACCTCATCTGTATCCCAAGACGTAGTTACTACTATGATTTTTTTTATTCAATGCCACGGTTAAGGGAAAGTTCCAGTATTCCCAGCTAGGGCTTGAGATTCATTAGCCTCCACTTTTAACCCAAAGTGTCTTAACACAAAGCTGCCTGCATGGGAGACTTTGGGAACATCAATTTTAAAAAGGCTCAGCAGTTAAGAGCACTGGCTGCTTTTCCAAAGGACCCAGGTTCAAGCCCCCAGCATCCACATGGCAGCTCGAAACTGTCGGTAATTGGCAGGCGTGGTGGTGCTCGCCTTTAATCCCAGCACTCGGGAGGTAGAGGCATGAGGATCTCTGTGAGTTCAAAGCCAGTTTGGTCTACAGAGGGAGTTCCTGGACAGCCGGGGCTACAGAGAAACCGTGTCTCGAAAACCAAGCAAACAGAAAGTCAGCCACGCTGTCTACAGAGACTAACTTAACGACTGGCCTGATGAAACTTGCCCTTCAAACCATCAAGGGAGACAGCGTCGGAGTTCCAACCCACTTGCCACTGACTTATGAGGTGGTTTGAACCCTGTAAGCCCTTTAACGCCTCAGGCGTTAGCTTTTGCAAATGAATTCGTGGGAATGTTAGGCAGGACGTACCAATACTCTCAACCCCTGCAATGTGGGGTCAATGAGAGATTTAGGATTCACATCAGGTGAAGCGAACTTAATATATAGTTTCGAGACAATGGACATAGTTCACCCGGTTCTAGTAAGACTTAAGTTCCGTCCCTACCTCCCTCCCAGTCACCCTTCAGGCGGGCCCAAGGTCAGAATGCCAGAGGCCCTCACCCCCTCGTTGATGTGCTCGTAGATCGCGTCTGCGCCCTCATCGAAGGAGCGCTCGAAGAAAAGGGCGCCCATTACGATGGCGAGGGCGAATGTGGAAGTCCTGCGGAACAGCAAGGAGTACACTCGTGAAGCCACCGGCGAAGGCGCCATGTTGCCTTAACAGCGAACCCACTGAGCTTGCGTAGAGACCGACTTCTCACGCCGAAGTTTCGACGCGGAGTGCTTTGTGGGAATTGTAGTTTCTCTTTATCACAGAGTCGACGTTTTGAACCATTAAAGAGGCTAACAATATGCATAGGGTAACAGATTCTTACAATGTTCATATTTCACATAACCAAAGTTTGGTAAGACTTATTATCTAGTTTTTCTCCTCAATCATATCTTGTTGTTTTACTATTTTGAACTACAACTCCCAAAAGCCCTTTGGCTTACCCAGCTTCCCCCGCGCTGTCTTGTCTTAGCATTCCGCTTTCTCGGACACCTTAGGTTGGACTACGAATCCCAGCGAGCAGAGTGCGGCGCGAGGACACAAGAGGAGGAGCCCGGAGCCTTCTAGCTGCGGGGCCAGGTGACTTTGGCCAGAAGTCCGGGGCCGAGTTCTAGGTTTCTTTCCAACCGGGTTCTAAGTCTGCGCCATCTACACTTTCTGGCATGGGGAGTGGATAGAGAGGCGAGGGGACCTGGGCATCCGTGGCTTCATCTAGCCCTTCTGCCCTGTCTCCTGTGAACCTACACTAGGTGTAGGCTTGGAGGTGGTAAAAGTCAGGTTCTAAAGTTTTAACCCTTCAGCCACGCCTCAGGGGAGGCTTTGCCCTTGCTTCCTGTTCTCCAGCTCTTAGGCTTTGAAGCCAAGAACCTGGTCCCGGAGGCGGGAGACCTGGTTGTAATAGGCACCCTACAAATGCTTTTCTGAGGATCTCCTCTGGGTCTTGAGCTGGTACCCAGTAGATGAAAGATGAAAGCTCTCGTGGAGCGCTGGCGCTATGGTGTGTGGGTAATGGGGGTGGCCCCGCGCTTCTGGAAACTAGTACTTTGTAGTAGAGAAAAATTGAATGCTTCGACAGGTTGGTGGTGCTCTTCAAGCCCCAGTAGCTGCTTAATGGAGGACTGAATATATAGTTGCAGAGTAAACAGGATAATGTTTTTGCAGAGTTTTAGAAGCAGTTGCCGCGCTGGGGTGCTTGAGAAACTGTAGAGTGGACTCTGAATAGGTGACCTGAAGTCATCTCTAGTCTGTCCTTGTAACCCCTGGTAAGGAGTCGTTTATTTTTTCCTAATTGAACTGGAGAATACCTGGAGCGTTTTAAGCTGGAATGTGACAAGATCTAATTTACATTTAATGTTATCTTCCTGGCTTCTTGGTAGAGCATAGACTGAAGAGGGGAAATCACAGAAGAAGGTGATTTAGAATAGAGTGGATTAGAATAACGGTCAGATTTGAGGTGTGTTTTGGGGGGTAGGATAGACGGAGCAAGCTAGCATATGTGTGCAAAGAAGAAGAGTTAAGAACCTGGCTGGATTGTGTGTGTGGGGGGGCCTTTAGTCTCAGCACTCAGGAGGCAGAGGCAGGCGGGTCTCTGAGTTCAAGGCCAGCCTGGTTTACAGATTCCAGGACAGCCAGGGTTACACAGAGAAACCCTGTCCTGTGGGGGGGGGGGGGGGAGAAGAAGAAGAAGAAGGAGGAGGAAGAAGAAGAAGGAATTAACATCTAGAGATAAATCAAGATTTGACTTCTGGGACTAAATGGTTTTTTGTTTGGAGACAAGGTTTCACACTTTCACTGGCTGGCTTGGAACCAGTTACATAACTAGCCTGACTTTGAACTCCTGGTGATACCCCTGTTCCTGCTGTCTCAGACGGCTGAAATTATAGACATGCACTACCATACCTGGTCTGTAAACTGTGCGTGTGTTTAGAGATACATTTTTCGATTGTCTTAAATTATGTGTATGTATAGATGAGTGAAGGGGTTGATATATGCCCCTGAATGGCAGTGCCCACAAAATCCAGAAGAGAATATGGGATCCCCTAGAGCTGGAGATAGAGGTGCTTGCAACCTATTAAATGTGGGTGCCAGGAACCAACCTTGGGTTAGAGTAGTGCATCCTCTTAACATGATCTCCATCCCTGTAAATTGTGTTCCATGTGGGTTGCTCCTTAGATGCGAAAGGAAACATCTAGGGCAAATGGGGCTCTGAGTCTGAGGTTTAGAGGATTGGTCAGAGACTGGGATAAGGAAAACAAACCGGGACATGATGGCGCAGGACTATGATCCCAGCACTTGGGAGATGGAGGCAGAAGGAGCAGAAGTTCAAAGTTATCCTTGGCTACCTAACGTTTGAGACCAGCCTGGACTACATGAGGCCCTTTCATTTAATTAGTTAATTAATTAATGAAATCAAACCCAGGACTGATTTCTGGGCCTAGCTCTCTTGCTGACTCTATGTGACCTTCATCTGTCCTGACATCCTCCTTTAAATAACCTGTGAAGAGCAACAGTAGGGACTAAATGAGAAAGTGGGCAACACTGAGGTTTAATTACTCTCAGGATGACTATTTACTACCTGCAAAGCATCCTGGTAACGGGCAGAAAGTGGTGAGCCTGAAAGGAACAGGAAAGACTACTGAAGTTTTGTTGAGGACCTGCTAGAGACCTACAACAAACAAATTTGGTTGGTGGCAAGTTCAGAGGACAGGGAATCCTTCTATGGTGGGTAAGTAGGAGGACCACGGGGAGCTAAAGGTTTGGATTATTTTGACTTACTTTTTATTTTTAAAAGATTATTTTGTAAAGATTTATTACTTTTATGTGTGTACGTGTTGTCCTGGACTCACTTTGTAGACCAGGCTGGCCTTGAACTCACAGAGATGTTCACTCAGACATAATGTGCAGGCAAAACACCAATGCACATTAAATAAAAATAAAACATTTTTTTGTAAAATTTTTAAATACTGGACATGGTGGCATATCCCTTTATTCTCAGTAATTGAGAGGTGGAGGGGGCATATCTCTGTAAGCTTGAGGCTAGCCTGAGCTACATAGCAACTTCTAGACCAGTCAGAACTACATAGTGAGACCCTGTCTTAATTTTTTTTTTTTTTAAGCCAGGCAGTAGTGGCACACACCTTTGATCCCAGCATTTCGGAAGCCCGGGGCAGGCAGATCTGAGTTCCAGGTCATTCAGTGTGGTCTACAGAGTGAGTTCCCAGACAGCCAAGGCTACACAGAGAAAACCCTGTCTTGTAGGAAAAAAAAAATGAGTTTTTTATTGTAATTACTGAGCCAGGCATAATGGTGCTTAGCTGTAATCCCAGCACTCTGGGAGGCTAAAGCAGAAATACTGAATGTTTGAGGGTGGCCCTAGACTATGGAGTGAGACTGTGTCTCAGTGGGGGAGATCTTCACTATTCTACACAGAAATTTTAGCAAAATAAGAAAAACAACCTTAACTTTTTTTTGATTAATGTTTGAACTCAAGTTGAACAAACTAAATTCCTCTAGACACTCAGCCCCACTTACAGTTTAATTTCAGTCCCTCAAACATTTAACTCCATTTATCATTTTAATATATTTGATTTTCTTTTTAAGTACTTGGGATACATAACCTAACAAGCTCAATTTCCCCAAAGATACTTAATTACTAGCAAATTTAATTAATTAAGTTTCCACTGAGCCGGGTGTGGTGGCGCTCGCCTTTAATCCCAGCACTGGGGAGGCAGAGGCAGGCGGATCTCTGCGAGTTCAAGGCCAGACTAGTTTACAGAGTGAGTTCCAAGACAGCCAGCGCTAAACAGAGAAACCCTGTCTCGAAAAATCCAAAATAATAATAATAATATTAAAAAGTTTATAGTGAATTTAAATTTCCAGCAAACAATTCAATCCTTTTAAAAATTGTGCATAGGGATGGAATTCATAAACACATTTTCATACAAGCTTTTTTTGTATGTTGACCCCTTCCCTTTCCTATTATTTCCAGACATTCCCACAGATAGTCTCGCTTCTGTGCTCACACCTTATATTTGTATATAATTCTTAAGAACATGTGTAAAATCTAGGATCTACAGATGGAATATGATAATTGTTTTTCTAAGTCTGACTTACTGTCCTTAATACGATGCTCTCCAGTTGCATCCACTTTCCTGTAAATGACATAATTTTCTTCTTTATGGTTAGGTAAAATTCCATTGTGTATATATGTCCCATTTCCTTAATCCCTTTGTCTGTTAATGGACGCCTAGACTTAGAGCATAAATTGGCTGTTATGGATAGTGTGGCAGTCCACATGTGTGCAGGGGTCTGAGGTGTGTTGATCTAAGTCCTTCACGTATTACCCAAGGGTGGTATGGCTGAGTGAATGCTAACTGTATGTTAGTTTTTTGAGGCACCCTCATACTGATTTCCCCAGTGGCTGCAGTAATAAACACTCCCACCAGCAGTGTCTAGGCAAGGGTTCTGTTTCCTGAAGCATCCTCACCAGCATTTGTTGTTTTCTTACTGATAGCTGTTCTGACGGGGGTGACATGGAACCATGAAAGTACTTTAGTTGTTTTGAGAAAGGTCCCTTCTCTATGTAGGCCCGGCTGTCTTGGAACTCACTGTGTAGACCAGGCTTGCCCTGAATCCACAGTGATCTGCCCTGCTTAGTCTCCTGAGTGCTGGAATTAAAAGCGTGCACCATCACACCCAGCTTACCTTTATTTTAATTTAAAAAATGTTTTCATATGTGTATATATATTGTTGCTTGCTTGTTTTGTTTGGTTTGGTTTCTCTGTGTAACCCTGGCTGGCCTGGAACTCACTATGTAGATCAGGCTGGGCTAGAATCATATAGTATATTTTTTTCATTTTAACCCTTTCTCCCAATCCCCCTCAGATCGTCCTCCACCTCCCTACCTAAACAACTTTATGTTCTCTTTCCTCCTCCCCACTTATCTATAGTTTCAGTACTTTTTAAAAACTTAGAACAGTGACAACAAGTCAGGCTCTGGAGCTAGGGTTAACTCAGCTTCTGGCATGCTTAACACAAACAAGGCCTTGGGTTTGATCTCTGATGTGGAGAAACCTGAGCGTGAGTAGTTTGCTCTGAACCAGTAGTCCAGCATTAGAAAGGCAGAAGCTGGAGAATTAGACATTCAGCGGGTAGAAAGGTTGAGACCACTCTTAGCTCAACCTTCCACCCCTCCCCCCACAGGCTCTATCCCTCACATATAAGAATATATATATGGCAAGAGGGGGTGGACCCTAAAGTAACATTTTTAGCACCTTGAGTCATTCTAGCGCACAGTCAGAGTTGCTAATCTCTTAGCCTAAAGCCATAAATCTAATACCAATTACTGGTATATACATGTCTTATCAGCTACCTAACTGATATTATAGCCTTAGATTTTTTTGGTTTGGTTTGGTTTGGTTTGGTTTTTCAAGACAGGGTTTTTCTGTGTGTCCCTACCCTGGACTCACTTTGTAGATCAAGCTGGCCTTGAACTCACAGAGATCTGCCAGCCTCTGCCTCCCAAATGCTGGATTAAAGGCATGCACCACTTAGATTTTTAAAAAAGATTTATGTGAGTGTTCCATCTGCATGTACATTTGCAGGCCAGAAGAGGGCATCAGATCACATTATAGATGGTTGTGAGCCACCTCTCCAGCCTGCCTTAGATCTTAGGTGGTTTTCTGAGACTTGAGTTTCTCTATGGAGCCCTGGGCTACTTGCTTTGTAGACCAGGCTGGCCTAGAGATCCTCCCGACTCTGCCCCTCAAGTACCAGGTTAAAGGTGTGGGCCACCACCACCCAGCTAGCCTTAGATCCTAAATCAGAATCCCAGTGACCATCTGTCAGATATTTAGTTTATCTTCTTGTTTTTTTGAATATTAAGAATCCTGCCGGGCGTGGTGATGCACGCCTTTAGTCCCAGCACTCGGGAGGCAGAGGCAGGCGGATCTCTGTGAGTGCGAGGCCAGCCTGGTCTACAAAGTGAGTCCAGGACAGCCAGAGCTACACAGAGAAACCCTGTCTCGAGGGGAAAAAAAAAAAAGAATCCTTTTAAGTACCTGGTTATACAGGTTTATGTTGTGTTACGTTTTGAGACATGGTCTGGCTGTTTAGTCCAGGCTGGCCTGGGAAGTTGAGACCCTTCTACTTCAGCTACCTGAATGCTGTGGGTTAATGGATGTGTCCCACAGTGCCTGGTTTTACAAGAATTGTTCCTAGGGTGAGGATGAGCACAGGGTGTGATTTACTCTCCTGCTTCTTTTCCATTTTAAGTTCTTGGGATATGAAAAGAAGTTATTCAGTAAGAAAATTTACCCCCATTCTACAAATTGTGCTCCATATCACATTAGAGCTGCCACTTCAGGGAGCTGAAGTGTTGATGGTTAGTCTCATTTCTGACTGGAGCTCAAGTCCAGCTGCCTGTGTTTGTCAGCACATTCCCAGCAAAGCTGCCTTTGGAATGTAGGATAATGTTTATTCCCCTTGGGTTCTGTTCTAATGGGGGATTCTAGATTCACTGGTTAAAATACACATCTCTAAGTCACTTTCCAGATCTGCTAAGTCAGAATTTCTGAGATGTGGTCCAGGACACAGTTTTGAACATGGAGAATACTAGTTGAACCCAGAGCCACTGTCCTAAACTGACCGCACCCACACTATACCCCAGAGACTTTATTTCTCTTTCTATCTTTCATCCTTTCTGTGTGTGTGTGTGTGTGTGTGTGTGTGTGTGTTTGTGTGTGTGTGTGTTATGAGCACAATGCCAAGGTACATCTACAGAGCCACAGGCCAGCTTTGTGGTGTCTTGTTGTCTCTACTTTATGTGGATTCAGTTGATTGAACCCAGGTCATCGGCTTTTATGAAGTCACCTTTACCCAATGAGCCATCTCACCAGCTCAAGACTTCATTCTTAACGAGATTCTCAGGTAGGAGCCTTAGACATTTTGAGTAGGGCTGATTTTAGGAGGGCTGGTATGATGCAGGATGCAGGGCAGGGTGGGTGAGCAGAGGAGCCTTGGCTACAAGTGAGAAAGTGAGATCTGACCGGAGCAGCTCAGCCCGTGATAGTGGGAGGAGGCAGACATGGTTAGAGTCCAGTATTTAGATCAGGAGCCTCCTTCAGACTATTTTTGTCTCTCTTGTTTGGAAACTCTGGCCTCCTGAGACCTGTAACCATCTGATAAGAAACTGTGTCTGCAGCTTGTGGTCCCCGGAGCTCAGAACCAGGTGCAGCCAACCTTCACTTGGGTTGCTAGGCCAGGTCTGCTTAGAATCAGGGTTTGCCTCGCACTCACTGACAGGAGCTGAAGGAAATGTTTATTCTGTCCCTTTTAACTTCCACCCAAGCTGATTTATCCGGTGAGCAAAGTCCTTGGAACCATTTATGGCAGCCTCCTAAGCGGGGAAGAGCAAAATTTTTCCTTGTCTGACAGATCTAAACCCAGAGCCTCACATGTGCCAAATAAATATTCCACCACTGAGCTATACCTCAGTTCCTACTTATGAAAAAAATTTAAAAGATGTGTGTGTGCTTATATGAAAGTTTTGCCTGCATGTGTGTATACACATATGTGCATCATGTGTGTGCCTGGTGCTGCTGGAGGTCAGAAGAGGACATTGCGTTCCATGGAACTGGAGATAGGGATTGTTGTGAGAGACCATGTGGGTGCTGGGAACTGAACCCTAGCCATTTGCAAGAACAGTAAGGCTCTAAACTACTGAGCCATCTCTCCAGTCCCACTCCTCTTTTTGGGACAAGTTCTCACTATGAAATCATGACTGACCTAGAACTTGCAATATAGGCCAGTCTGGCCTCAAATTCGAACAGGTCTGCCTCTTTCTCCAGTGTGCTAGGATTAAAGGCATGACCACAGTCTGTTCGGTCCCCACATTTTTTTTTTAAAGATTATTTATTTATTGTGTATACAATGTTCTGCCGGCATATACACATTCACTCCAGAAGAGGGCACTAGATCTCGATGTAGATGACTGTGAGCCACCATGTGGTTGCTGGGAATTGAACTCAGGACCTTTGGAAGAACAGCCAGTGCTCTTAACCTCTGAGCCATCTCTCCAGCCCGGTCCCCACGTTTTGAAGGGAATATTTTTTTTTTTTTTTTTGGTTTTTTGAGACAGGGTTTCTCTATATAATAGTCCTGGCTGTCCTGGACTCACTCTGTAGACCAGGCTGGCCTCGAACTCACAGAGATCTGCCTGCCTCTGCCTTCCAAGTGCTGGGATTAAAGGTGTGCACCACCACTGCCTGGCTTGAAGGGAGTATTTTTGACTCTCCAGCTCTGTTCTAAACTTTGTATGTGTGTAGTGGAGTAGTCTTTTTTTTAAGATTTATTTAATTTTATCTTCATGGGTGTTTTGCTTACATGTATGTCTGTGTGAGGGTGTCAGATCCCCTGGAGCTGGAGTTACAGACAGTTGTGAGCCACCATGTAGGTGCTGGGAATTGACCCCAAGTCCTCTAGAAGAGCAGGCATCTCTCCAGCCCAGAGGAATATTCTTTTGCCTTGAGAAATGCTAATGTTGTGTGTATGGTTGTAATGATAAACCATTTTCCATTTAACAACTGAGTGAACATTTGTCCAAGAATTATCTTTGACTTTACTTTCATTTTTGTTTTATTTTTATTTTTTATAATTTATTTTTTATTTCTTCAAGTTACATCTCAATCACAATCCCCTCCCTACTCCCCCCTCCAGTCCCACCCTTCCGCCCTCCTCCCCCTCAACCCCCCATCCTCTTCCCTTCTGTTTTTTTTAGTTTAAGGTATTTCTTTTCCCCCCAACAGCTCTCCCTTTCAGTCCAACAAATGGTTCTTTTTCTTATAACTATAAATACAATACAAAACAACAGAAATAAATAGGCCACAATTATAAGAGTTATATGGCTTAGCATACATTCCCAATGTCCAGTCCATATGTATTTGGCACCTGACTTTAACATTCTACTATCTAACCATCTCCATGAGTTTAAAGTTCTATATCTAACTCAGCTTTCATACTAACTTGCCTCACAATTTAAAAAAATATCTTCTTAGATCCAGAATAACCTCTTGATTCCTAAACAACTCAAAATTTAACTGAGACTCTAGCTATCTATTCTTCAACCACCTCAGAGACCTGAGAGGGATAAATATATCTGATTATATAGGAAGTGCAGGGCCTGCATCTTCCAAAACTAAGAAATGACATACCAGTGGCTGCCTGGACAGTTCTCATTTTCTCTCCATACATTACAGCATCGATCTTCAGTCATTTGGCCCCGTTTCTCTGACAGACATGATTGTAGAGCAGGAATTATGAAGGACTTACCTACCCTGTCTTGGCAGAGCTAGGCTGTAGACTTACCTGCTTCCAAGTTTTGTCCTTTTTGGACAGAAGTCTACCTACAGTTGAAGCAAGGGGTTTTTCTTGCCAAGAGAAAGGCTTACCACCAATTCAATCATCTCCCACTGGAGATTCTTCAATGCTCATCTTCTACTTGGAGTAGAATAGGGGGTGCTGTCAGGACCTGACATGTCTTGATATCAAAAAATCTTAAGAAAACATCTTTGAATGCCATATTCTGCAGATCTCTTGAGGTTTTTGAAGATGCCCTATCTATCTCTTATATTTAGATAAGCAAATATTGCTTGTCTCTTAGCAACTTGATTTCTGAGTAGCTTAGAAAATAACTGTGATAGACTGTCATAGTAACTAACAAAATGACACGTTTTCATGACTATTAGTTTCCGTTTCTTTTTTTTTTTTTTGGTTTTTCGAGACAGGGTTTCTCTGTTTAACAGCTCTGGCTGTCCTGGACTCGCTTTGTAGACCAGGCTGGCCTCGAACTCGCAAAGATCCGCCTGCCTCTGCCTCCCAAGTGCTGGGATTAAAGGCGTGCGCCACCACCGCCCGGCTAGTTTCCATTTCTTAATTATCCTAAACAGTTTATGACGGTTGGTAGAAAGAGGCCAAAACTTGACATTTCATTTTTAAGCATTACTAGGAACAATACCTTTAGGAAGCGTTACCCTTAATTCTGTATCAATATACAAAGATCAATACCAATGTGGCCAAATATAATCTTAATTTTGTATCAATATACAAAGATCAATACCAGCCGGGCGGTGGTGGCGCACGCCTTTAATCCCAGCACTTGGGAGGCAGAGGCAGGCGGATCTTTGTGAGTTCGAGGCCAGCCTGGTCTACAAAGCGAGTCTAGGACAGCCAGAGATATTCAGAGAAACCCTGTCTCGAAAAACAAAAAAAAAAAAAAAAAAAAAAGATCAATACCAATGTAGCCCAATACAATCTTAATTTTACATCAGTATACAAGGGCCAATACCATTGTGGCCAAATATAATCTTAATTTTGTATCAATATACAAATATCAATACTGATGTAGCCCTATACAATCTTAATTTTGCATTAATATACAATGATCAATACCAATTTAGCCAAATATAATATTAATTTTGTATCAGTATACAAAGGCATAAGGCCATATTCAATAATCTGTCCTTTTTTCTTGATCTTTCCTATACTATGTCTATGTCCCATTTTTCTCAAGTCTGTTCACTCCTACATAGGAGAGAAAGAAGGATACAGAAAAGAAAAAGAGAGAGGTCCCTATGTCTAACCTCCAAAACCCATTTAACAAGACCATTTAACAGCTTGTAGTCTTTTCCCCTAAATAACAAAATTTTCTATTATTTATCAAATAACCAAAGGGGGGGGAACACCCTCCCCACCTTCTGGGGATGGGACGTTGTTCTCTTAAAATGACTTCCTGCTGATTTGGGATGTAGTAAACCTGTTTGGGGCCAAAATAAGAATGGAAAAATGGTTAAAAATATTAATAGAATCATTTGATGTTCAGTCCTTTTGTGCTCAGCTATTTAGATGTCCTAAGAAGTTCATAGACAGAAGCTGATCTTCAGAGCTTTACTGAAGTTCTGGCTGGAGTAGTCTGTGGAGCTGAACGATCTTAGCGATTTTGAGTTGTTGTGGTTGTAGACTTTTGAGGAAACTGCTATTGAGGAAGTTTGCAAGGCTGGATCATCTGGGTCACTCGTCTTCTTTGGTGTCTGATCTGTTTTCTGCTGAGGTTTCTGTTGTCCAGTTGTCCCTGGATTCCTTGAATGGATGCTTTAAATCTCCTGGAAAGATAAGAACAGAGCCCTGCCCTAATCCTAACTCTGGGACAATTACCTTTATTTTGGGGGGGTGCGGTCAGGTAATATTTTTCCTGGAGCAAATTTGGTCTTTTGACAATATATAAAGTATTACCTTTCAATCCGGATTAAAGAAGAAATTATTTTGATATTTTGGAGCTAAACAAACCTTTAGTGTATATATTTTGAGATCTCAAAGGACAATTTGTTTGAATTGCAGCCTGCCTTTTGTAAGTAGCTTTTAAACTTAAATCCTTCCAAATCCTATGTGCCTTCTCTGCATTCTAAGTTTTGAGATCAAAGACATGTGGTTCCCAACTGATGGGATTAAAGATGTGCTCCTCCACCCCTGGATCAAATTTTTTCTCTGTTTAGAGCTTGTTTTGTATCAGGCTGACCTTGAGCTCTGAGATCTGCCTGTTTCTGTCTCTAGTGTGTTGGGATTAAGGGTGTATTCTTCCCCAATGATGGGACTAAGGGTGTGCACCATCACCACCCTGTTTCTTGTAACTCTAGAATTTATAAGACAACTAACTCTATAGGGATCCTCCTGTCTCTGCTGGAGGTAAAGGCATGGGCTAACACCATGCATTATTTTACCTTAGCTCTAAGTTTTTTCAACTCTTGGAGGTTTGTAAAACCAGGTTGAACAGCTGTCACCTTTAATTTATTTACAGTGTTTTAAACTTGTTACCTGCTTTTTAATGCCAAACCATGGAAGTAGCCTATACCTCTACAAAAAAAAAAAAAAAAAAAAAAAAACTTTTAAGCTGCTATCAAGTTTGTGTAATCTCTGTAGCCACCTGCAGTCTAACATTCTAATCAGAAATTAAGGCCATTTTCCTTTCATGCCAGTAAGGCAATTATACCTTTGGTAAATTATAGTTTGAAAATTTTATATTGTATTTTTATTATATTTTTAAGCTTATTAACTCTTTTCTTAAAAAAGTATTATTTACTTCTAGAACATAGTTTCCTCCCTCCTCCCCTCCTGGCCCCTCCCTTCCTCTCTCCTTCCCTCCCTCCCTCCCTCCTTGTTCCTCTACTTGGTACTCTCCTCCTCAGATGAGGTGGGCCCTCACATATGATACTCCCTCAGATCTTGCGTCATGTGAGGGCCAAGAGCTTCCACTTGTACTGAAGCTTGATAAGGCACACCATCTAGGGTGTGGTGTTCCACTAACCTGCAGCAGATTCCATGACTTTGTTTTATTTTTTGAGACAAAGTATTGTGTGTTCCAGGCTAGCCTCAGATCCATTATGTAGCCATGACTAGCTTTGAACTCCTGATTCTCTTGTCTCCACCTACTATGCTGGGATTACAGGCATAAATCACACACCTAGGCTGTTTTATGTTTTTGTGAGATGGTCTTGTCGTTGCTCAAATTGGCTTTGAACTGCTGGGACCCTCTTACCTCAGTCACTGTCAAGTAGTTTAGTGACTGGTACCAACCATTGGCCTGTGGCTCACTCCCTGTTCCTGCTACTTCCAACAGGTCTCTCCATGAACTGTTTAGGGACCAAAATGAGAGTAGTGAAGAACTGATACATCAGGTTTTGTGAGCTATGCCCTTGAGCTCCCACCCCACCCTACATGGAACTCTGAGCAACTTGCTTGGCATGTTGCTGGCAGTGGATACCACCAGCTGTTCTTGGTGTTGGACAGTTAGATTTTAGTATCAGGATCAGCGTTGTTGCAGTCACAAATGCCCAGGAACCTTTACTCCAGCACTCGGGGGTCACAAAGACTTCATAGTGAGAGTCAGTCTGAAAACAGACAAATGCCCTGATGCAACCAAAAGTGCTTCAGATGTCAGATTTGCAATCTGAAAGATGAGTTTGACTTTCTGAGCATCATGTAAGTTTTCGATTTTGAACATTTTGGATTTTCAGATCAGGTTATTCAACCTGGGCCCTATGACTTTGTGGTCTTCTGTGTCTTTTGGAGGAATTTCCTGTTGGATGAAGGTGCCTGTTGGGGTCATGGGCACAGAGTTTGTTGCTTTGTATGATGGCAGATCTGTCAGCCACCCCCAGCATATATCCAGTGGACTTTGAGAAAGCAGGGACTGGATGGTAAGGTATAAACCCCTGGGAGAAAGGAAATGTTCATCTCATGTTTGGATGGTGAACAATTAAGTAGATAAATGAATGAGGAAATATGCATGTGGGGTGGGAAGGGCTTCCGATGGCACAACTCGGGTGTTTTAGGTTAGGGAGGTTCTTTGTACCTGAGGTTATCACAAATTGTTAAATGCTTTTGTTCTTTTTGTTTGGCTTGGTTTTTGGTTTAGTCCATTTTGGTTTTGGTTTTTGGTTTGAGGCAGGGTCTCTCTACATAGCCCTGACTTGTCCTGGAATTTACTATGAACACCAGGCTGGACTTGAACTCACAGAGATCACCTGCTTCTTCCTCCCCAGTACTGAGATTAAAGGCTGCACCATATTGTCCAGCTGTTAAATGGTTTTTTTTTTGTTTTTTTTGTTTTTGGTTTTTCGAGACAGGGTTTCTCTGTATAACAGCCCTGGCTGTCCTAGACTCGCTTTGTAGACCAGGCTGGCCTCGAACTCACAGATATCCGCCTGCCTCTGCCTCCCAAGTGCTGGGATTAAAGGCGTGCGCCACCACCGCCCGGCTGTTAAATGGTTTTTAAAAGATTCATTTACTCCACTCTATTAGCTATCTTTGCTGCATAACAAAATACCTCCCTAAAATGTGGCGACTTAAATCAATAACTCGCAAAGATCCGCCTGCCTCTGCCTCCCAAGTGCTGGGATTAAAGGCATGCGCCACCACCGCCTGGCTAATAAACTATTTTTTTTTTTTTTGAGACAGGTCTTACTCTGTCCTAGCTGCCTTGGAACTCACTGTGTAAACCAGGTTGGCTTCAAACTCCCAGAGATCCACTTGCTTTTGCCTTCAGCATGTGCTACCAGGCATAGCTACAACAAACATTTATTATCTCATGCTGTTTTGAGGGTCAGGAACTTGGGGAGTAGTTTAGCTAGATGAGTCTGGCTAGACTGTCAGTGTAGCCATCTGAGGTTGGCCTGGGCTGGAAGGGTGGCTCGGAGGAAGCACTTAGGTGGGTGTCAGGTCTCAGCCCCTGACCACTTGGGTTTCGCTGTCAACACTGCTCACTGTGTGGTACCTAACTACCCTCAGACTAAGTGACTTTCTTAGAGAAAGAGAGAACCAAGATAGAGGCTGAGTTAAAACTTGTCCTTAGAAGTAGCATGTCGCCAGGCGTGGTGGTACATGCTTTTAATCCCAGCATTCAGGGGCAGAGGCAGGTGGATCTCTGTGAGTTTGAGGTCAGCCTGGTCTACAAAGTGAGTCCACAACAGCCAGGACTTTTACACAGAGAAACTCTGTCTTGGAAAACGACAAAAAAAAAAAAAAGTAGCATGTCACTTCTTGGTCAGATAAACCAACCCTGGTATATCTTGAGAAGGGACTGTGAATGTTGGAAAAGCCAGGAGGAAGAATCACTGTGGTGTAGAGTGTGGATGCTCCTTCCACAAGGGGGCGCTGAGTACCAGTGGTGTGCCAGACACCCAGCATGTGTCCGTAAGCATCTTAGGGATAGTGTCATGAGCTTCTCCCAGATGAGTACAGAGGACAATGCAGAGCCTGAGGGCAGCGGGCTGGAATTCAGGCCTGAGCTGAGGGGTTGCAGGCGCTTCTTGGTTGGTGTTTCCTTTTGTGGTCATGGGACCAAAGGGCTACTGTGACCTGCTACTGATGCCCAGTGGCCTACTGTGTGTTCCTAGCTTGGAGCAGATTGTCACTCAGTATTTTAAGTACAGTTTCTATGAACTGTGTGCCACTTTCTAACCACTTATGGTAGGGACTACCTTATGGTAGGGACTGTCTGCTTAGGAAAGACTAACTTCCAGAGGTCAGAGTAGTCTGACTCTGCAAGCCCTTGCTCTCTGCCTCCCTCCATCTACCATCCCAGACTGTTCTCTGAGGACTCGGAGGCAATGCTTGCTTAGATCCTGGCCCTGACCCAGACCCCTGAACTGGTAGGCCTCCAACAGCCTTTGCTTGCTGGGAACGAAATGATGTACTTTATCCCGGGGTGGGCTGGAGGCAAGCACAGGACTGAGGACTGGATGAGAAAGCTGTGTGTGCAGTCAAGCTCTGCAGTACCTACAGCTGCTCCACAGCCAGGCCCACCTGCATTCCTTGGAACTCTGTTCCTGAGCAGGATCCTGAGCAGGCCACTGTGGACCATCCCCACAGATCAATTCTGATCCTGTCAATTCCTAGCAGTGTCATGGCACTGGGACACTGCCGTGCTACTCATGGGCGCGTGATAAAGCTGTGCTTTACTGTTTTTTACCTGGGTTCCAGGTGCCATAATTAGAAGAAATGAAAGGTGAGCTGGAGGGCAGCATGTAGTCAGCACAAGTCCAGGATAACTTCAGTGTACATGCCAGCCTTTGGCCAAGGCCAAGTGTCGGCTTTTTTTCGCCCTGTGCCAAAGCCACCTTCATCCCAAGATGCACACAGTGGAAGTGCTGTAGCCTCAGAGGAGAAGCAGGAGAGGGGGTAGTGAGCTCTAGAGTCCTGTTCTGGGGTACTTTAGCTGTGGAGCCTCCAGCACAGCAAGACATGGCAGGGAAGGGCTAGGAGATGAGGTATGGGGCTCTCATATCACCAGTTCAGAGCCTTCAGGATGAGACATTGTTAATATCACTAGCAATAATTGTTGTCATTATTGTTAACGGCCAGCTGTGAGCAGTTCAGTACTGAGGAGCTGTTCCTCATGAGCAGAACAGACTCCCACTCCAAAGGACCTCCGTGAAGGTGAAATAATTAAATCCAGGGATGGAGATATATAGCTCAGTTGTAGGGCACTTACCTAGTGTGTACAGGCCCTGTGTTCAATCTTGAAAATGCTCTGGATACTGAAGAGATGGCTCAGCCATTAAGAGTGCTACCTGCTCTTGCAGAGGACCCAGTTCAGTTCAGAACTTGGGTTCAGTTCCTAGCATCCACATGGTGGCTCAAAGCTGTTTGTAACTTCAGTTGCAGGAGACCCAACACCTTCTGGCTTCTGTGGGTCCTCACATTTGATATATATACATATATGCAGACAAAGTACCTGTACACATAAAAAAATTAAGAAAAATCTTTAAAAGAATGAAAGTGAAGCTGGCTGTGGTGGCACACGCCTTTAATCTCAGCACTTGGGAGGCAGAGGCAGGTGGATCTCTGGGTTTGAGGCCAGCCTGGTCCACAGAGTGAGTCCAGGACAGCCAGGGCTACACAGAGAAAGTCTGTCTCGAAAAACTAAAAAAAAGAGAACGAGCCGGGCGGTGGTGGCACACGCCTTTAATCCCAGCACTCGGGAGGCAGAGGCAGGAGGATCTCTGTGAGTTCGAGGCCAGCCTGGTCTACAAAGCGAGTCCAGGACAGCCAGAGCTACACAGAGAAACCCTGTCTTGAAAAAAAAAAAAAAAAAAAGAACGAAAGTGGAATGCCAGCATTCATGAATCAAATCTGAAGCAGTTTCCCCTCACCACCCTCCATCTCTTCTTCCCTCTTGTCCTTATTTGTTTGTTTGTTTGTTTGTTAGGTATGCAGCATTCTGCCTGCATGTATGCCTGCAGGCCAGAAGAGGGCACCAGATCTCAATGTAGATGGTTGTGAGCCACCATGTGGTTGCTGGGAATTGAACTCAGGACCATTGGAAGAGCAGCCAGTGCTCTTAACCAGTCATCTCTCCAGCCCCTTCTCCCCTCTTGTACCTAAATGGGTAGAGGTTGGTCATTCCTTGGGTCTAGAGGATTGAAGCCAGATGCGGTGAGACAGCCAGGACAGGGGTAAGTTCTATGGGCAGCTGCACAGCAGAATAGGCCAGAGTTCTGCAAGGGCCAGATATCCTGTGTAGTGGGGGCTGAATGTAGTGAGAGATCTACCTGCTTGGCTTTTCCAAAAAGAGGCTGGGAGATCATGGTATCAAGAAAGGTATAGGAGCTGGGCGTGGTGGCGCACGCCTTTAATCCCAGCACTTGGGAGGCAGAGGCAGACGGATTACTGTGAGTTCGAGGCCAGCCTGGTCTACAAAGTGAGCCCAGGACAGCCAGAGCTGTTACACAGAGAAACCCTGTCTCGAAAAAAAAAAAAAGAAAGAAAGGTGGAGGAAGCGCTTGACTCTGCCAGCCACTCATGATGCAAGCAGCATGTTCCTGGCAATTGAGAGCAATGGTGTGTTAGAGTTCTTTGCCCTTGAGCCTGTGTTCTACAGGGTGGAAGAGCCCCACAAGGGAATAAGCCTGCATGCAAAGTGAGACATCAGGCTCCTTAGCATTGAGTTTGTCTGTAGTTTTCAAAAAGTAGTTGGGTGTGGTGGAGCACACCTTTGATCCCAGCACTTAGGAGGCAGAGGCAGGTGGATCTTTGTGAGTTCAAGGCCAGTCTGGTCTACAGAGAGAGAGTTCTAGGACAACCAGGGCTATACAGAGCAACCCTGTCTCAAAACAAAAACATGAATATGTATAAATTTTTTTGCTGTTCCCTAAACAATACAATAAAATAACTGTTTCCATAACATTTACATTTACTAGGTACTATAAATACTCTAGAGATGATTTAAAATATACAAGAGACTGTATGTGGGTTAGATGCAAATTCTGTGACATTTTATATGAAGGATGAGCGAGGGGAGGGAGGTGATATCCCTGAGGGTTCTGGAACCAATCCCATGTGGATGCTGAAGGGCCATTGTGCTACCTTGTAAGGCCTCAGCAGCTCAGCGACGCTGGTTTTATATCTAAGGGCACACTTAAGGACACATGAAATAGCTGTGCAGAGGTTATTAGCATTAGAATCTGCTGTATGGTCCCAGAGCGTATCTCACTAGCTTAAGCATTGCCCCTTGGCCAGGAGTAGCCAGCCGTGGCATTTGCTGAAGTTCTGGGGAGCCACCAGATAGTGTTGTAGCCATGGATCTGGTCCCTGGGAGTGAGTTGGTGGTACCACCTGCATTCCTAGTAGGGAGTGGAGCTTGATCATTCTATGTTTTGGACAGGGCCTAGCTCAGACTGCTGAAGATGAGGATGAATCATGATGGAGAAGGCCAGCTTAGCCAGCACCCCATGCTGCTGTCTGGGCCCCATGCATAGACACTCCATCTGTCCCTCTTTTGACACTTCAGGGTCAAGGAGCACTGTGGTGCAAGGTGTGCTTTGTCCAAGGATGCCTGGCTATGGCACGAGTGTTTCTGTTTACAATGTGACAAGATGCTGTACCTGGCTAGAAGGTTCTGCAGGTTGCCCCTTAATATGTGCCCAAGCCCTTAGTGGAAGGCGGTTGGATCAGGAGCCTAGAACTTCTTGTCTGGGGAGGTCACCTTGCTAAAGGCCAGCTGCTGCCAAGGCCTGGCTTTGAGCTCCTGGCTGTGGGGACAAGCCTGGGAGAGAGATGAAGAGCAGTGAGACTCTGCTGTCCTCCTCCCTGGGCAGTGAAGGCTGTAGGGCTATCATGCAGTGTAGGAATGTAGTCCTGGGCTGAGGGTCCAGTCCCACCTCTGCCCTCTGTGCTGTGGACTTTGGTAGTAGCTCCCTGGTCTTCTCTAAGACTCACTTGTGTTGTCTGGAATGTAACCTGGCTAATTCCAGGGCTCACCTGAACAATGACATTTAGTTTCGGCAGGCCTGTAATAATAGTATTGACAGCCCAGATTTTATGAGGGCCTAAATGGGCCTGGTACTGGGTTTTGTGCAAATATGAATGCTCTGATGCTCACAGCCACCCATGGGCCACTCTTAACATCCCTACTTGCATAGGAAACAGAGTCAGAAGTCAAATGACTGTTTAGACCAGAGCTAGAAAGCAATAGCCCTAGACTTAAATGTAGACTTGAACTCTAGAGCCCAGCTGTCACCCTTTGCCCCTCATGATCTCCCTAGAACCTAGGCCAGGTGATAACAGGGCCTGGGGCTCAGTGCCATCCTAACAGTGATAGTTGAGTGAATGGCACTGTGTGGG
The DNA here is from genome assembly GCA_907164525.1 of Lophiomys imhausi. Taxonomy (NCBI): domain Eukaryota; kingdom Metazoa; phylum Chordata; class Mammalia; order Rodentia; family Muridae; genus Lophiomys; species Lophiomys imhausi. The sequence goes on along the minus strand of CAJQZJ010031795.1, from coordinate 774,618 downwards.
CACCATCTTATCTCACCAATAGATATTACTAGACTTACAGAAGTCCTTAGAGATGGGCTAGTTTGACCACCCTCCTGCCACTGCACACTGAGGCCCTGAGAGGGCAACTAACAGCCCCAGCTCCAACTGGCACAGCTGCACACTTGTCTGAGGTAGCCAGAGGGGGGTACAGGTGGGCAGCTGTGCCTCTTAGCTAAGTTTCATGAAGGATGTTCGCCACCATGATGTGCGTGTGGGGGACGGGTCACAGAAGCCCTACTGGGGCTTATTTGGTTTCTAGTGTGGCTGAGCAGGCAGGCAGAGAGGTATGTGGCCTGGATTTGCTAATGGGCTAGTATTGGGTGTGAATAGAGACTTCCCTATTCTGAACCCTGTTGTGTGACCAGAGCACTTCATAGCTGAGCAGGCAGGCAGAGAGGTATGTGGCCTAGATTTGCTAATGGGTTAGTAATGGGTGTGAATAGAGGCTTCCCTATTCTGAACCCTGTTGTGTGACCAGAGCACTTCATAGCACTTCCTAACCCTCGATTTCCTCAGTCATAAGTAGGTGTTTTGTTTTTTGAGACAAGGTTTCTCTGTGTAGCCCTGGTTATCTGTCCTGGACTCACTTTGTAGACCAAGCTGGCCTCGAATTCATAGAGATCCGCCTGCCTCTGCCTCCGGATGCTGGGATTAAAAGGTGTGAGTCACCATGCCCAGCTTCATAAATAGATTTTTGATTGTGAGCCTAGCCTTTAATGGCTGAGCCATCTCTATAGCCCTATAAATAGATTTTTTTTTTGTTTTGTTTTTCGAGACAGGGTTTCTCTGTGTAGCCCTGGCTGTCCTGGACTCACTTTGTAGACCAGGCTGGCCTTGAACTCGCAGAGATCCACCTGCCTCTGCCTCCCAAGTGCTGGGATTAAAGGCATGTGCTACCACCACCCAGCTATAAATAGATTTTAATATACATGTTTTGGGCTTCAAAGGGGTCAGGATTATATTGGGGGTGTGGTGAGTAAACAGTAAAGTGTCAGTATGATTTGTTGGAGACTTAAGTGGTTAGTAGTGTAGACCTTCTGCCTGGGTTCCAACCCAGCTGGGTGCCTTCTAGTGGCATAACCTTGACTGGGTTACTTTACTTTGGGGTCCTCAGTGCCCTGAAGTCTCATAGCATTGCTTGCGGGTCATGACAAGGGTTACATGGATGATGCATATAAAACTTTTTGTCAGGACCACAGCTGCAATAATACTCCCCAAGCACTTGCCTGATGCTAAGCATGAGTGTTAGTTTCAGTTCATATTCCTTTTATTTGTGGTTCTAGGGATTGAACCCATTGCCACATGCGCACTAGGCAAGTGCTACAAGAGCTACAGCCTAGCCTTGACATGCAAATGTGTATTAGCACATTTCTCCATATGACTCCTCAAACAATAGCTGATCATTCCCATCCACTGCCTCATATTCACACAGTGAACACACGTGTCAAGAAGGGACAGTTACTTGCACAAGGTCGCACGGCTGGGTTCTCAGTGCCTTGTGTGGCTCTGTCCAGCTCAGTCCGCTGCAGAGCCACTTCTGCACTCCATGCCCATCTCCCAGAGGAGTTCCTTCCTCCGCCCCTCCTTTTCCCATTACTCTCTAGAGCCAGCAGCTCCTTGGAGCTTCAAGCTTCGTGAATGGCTTGGTTAAGCACTGGACCGTTAACCGTTCATCTCTTACAATTTCAATCCAATTCCTATAAGTTTATTGGCAAGACGGGGTGCATTAGAGCTGACAAATTTAATAGATCAAGTCCTTGTGTCTGGGGTGCAGCTTCTTGGAAGTAATGGGAGAAGAGAGGTTTTATACGTTTTCATTTGGAATGACTAGCTGTTCCTGATCCCATTACAGCCCTTGACTTAATGGCTGCCATCCCTGTCCACCGAGGGAGCAGCTTTCTCCACCAGCCTGCTTGGCTGCCTGAACCATCCAGGGCAATTGTTTGTCTCTCCTTCCTCCTCAGTCCCTTCCTCCTAAGGTGTGTTCCTCCATCTGTTTGCTCTGTGGATTGGTTCCCAAAGTCAGTCTTGTTTGCCAGGTGCTTGGCAGTCTGGGGGTTTGGCTGCTACTACAGGCAGCTACCTTGTAACCTCAGGGAAGTCATTTCCATCTTCCCCTGGGCCTCAGGAGCCTGAGCTGTCATGTGAAGGTTGCTCTAGCCTTAGTCTTTGCAGGTCCCTCTGGATGGCTCCCAGTGAGCTGCAGGACCCAAGCCTTGGCTGTGAGAGTGACAGAGTCTCTGAGGCCCACCTTGGGCTGCAGACTCCTGGCGTGGGAATGCTGCTGAAGGGCCTTAAGACTGCAGTGTTCTCCTTTCCATCTGATGCTGGCTGGGAACCTCCTCCCCCAAGATTCTGTAGCTTCCTCAGGAAGCTGTCAGCACCTGCTGTAGAGCTCTCTGGCTCCCCAGGCACTGAGCTAGCTGTAGGAAGGAGGACCCTTGGCAACAGAATTTCTAGGGGACCTGTATGTGATGTTAGGTAAATCACTTCCAGTCTCTGAACCGCAGTTGTCCCAAAGGGAACATGGTGATTCATTAATTTATTCTGCAAATGCTTGATTGCCCACTGTGTTTCAAGTACCATTTAGGTCCTGGGGCACCTAAGAAACAGCAAAATGTACTTGCCTTCATGGATTTATATTCTTTTTAAAATATTTATTTATAAATCTTACATATATAAATATTATATAAAAATATATAAATATCTTATATATAAAGATATATCTATACATATGAATACTCTATTTGCATGTATGCCTGCATGACAGAAGGGGATGTGGTTGTGAGCAACCATGTGGTTGCTGGGAATTGAACTCAGGACCTCCAGAAGAACAAGCAGGGACTGGAGAGATGGCTCAGCGGTTAAGAGCACTTGCTGATCTTCCAGAAGACCTGGGTTCAATTCCCAGCACCCACATGACAGCTCACAACTATCTGTAACTCTTATTCCAGAGGATCCAACACCCTTGCAGAGATATACATGCAGTCAAAACACCAATGTACATAAAATGAAAATAAATTATTTAAAACAAAAAAAAAGAACAAGCAGCCAGTGCTCTTAACCACTGAGCCATCTCTCCAGTCCAAGTTTTTTGTTTTTTGGAGGGAGGGGGGTTGTTTTTTTTTCAAGACAGGGTTTCTCTGTGTAACACTAATGGCTGTCCTGGAGCTCGCTTTGTAGACCAGGCTGGTCTCAAACTCAGAGATCCATCTGCCTCTGCCTCCCAAGTGCTGAGATTAAAGACATGCTTCACCACGCCCAGATTGGATTTATATTCTTGTTGGAAAAGAAAGACAGTAACAAACAGGTAGTTTACTGCTTTAAAGGAGATAAGTACTGTGAGGAAGAGTCAAGGAGGGAGTGATGAGAACTAGAAAGGATCCTGCGTGTTCAGATACGGTGATTGTAGTAGATCACTAAGAAGGGAGCATCTGAGCAGAGATGAGAAGACCAATGGCTTGAGTGTGACGACTGTCTGAGGGACAGCAAGCACAAACATGAGAAGGCAGCCACATGCCTGTCGTGGTGGAGAGACAGCGAGAACACAGGAGGTCCAGAGCGTGCCAGAGAGAGATGAGGCCAGCCGTCTGGCTGAGACGGTCTGTCGTGGTGGAGAGACAGCGAGAACACAGGAGGTTCAGAGCGTGCCAGAGAGAGATGAGGCCAGCCGTCTGACTGAGATGGTGATCTTCCAGCCTGTCCACTAGTGGAGGTACCCGGAAGCTCAAAAACTACATCTCCAGCCACGCATGGTGGCACACACCTTGATCTCAGCACTCCGGAGGTAGAGGCAGGCGGATCTCTGTGAGTTTGAGGCCAGCCTGGTCTACAGAGCGACTTCAGGATATCCAGGACTACACACAGGGAAACCCTGTCTCGAAAAACCAAAAACATGAGAAAATAAAAAACAAATGTCTAAACTTGGGCCTCATACCCTGAAGACCTAGCTGGGCTAGTCAGTGGACAGCAGAAGTGTAAGGTCCCTCTGTTACTCCTAATTGTCAGGTCTGCTAACTCCACAGGAAGCAGAACTGTAAGAAAAGCCTTATAGGTCTTTGTCTTTGGACCCATCCTGGCCCGAAACACTCAGTGGATGGCCCTATGCCCAGAGCTTTGGCGCATGATCTTTTCTTCAATGGTCTGACCAAGTGCTTTGTGGCTTTGTAGGGGCCCCAGCATTTGGTGGAGGAGGCCATGGGAAAGCGATACTTCTGTGATTACTGTGACCGCTCCTTCCAGGACAACCTCCACAACAGAAAGAAACACCTAAATGGACTGCAGCACCTCAAGGCCAAGAAGGTGTGGTACGACATGTTCCGAGGTGGGTGCTTGCAGGCTCCGAGGCTGGCTCCTGGGGCCTGCACCCTGACTTTCCATTCCATTACACAAGGACCACTTTATGGACAGTCTGGGATGGACTGTTCTTACATTGATTTTTAGTTTATGTGAGTGTTTGCCTGCATGTATGTAAGTATGCCACATGTGTGCTTGGTGCCTGTGGAGGTCAGAAGAAGTTATCAGATGCTCTGCAACTGGAGTTATGGATGGTTGTAAACCATGTAGATGCTGCAAACTAAACCCTGGTCCTTGGTCCTCTGCAAGAGCAACAAGTGCTTTTAACTGCTGAATCATCTCTTTAGCTCTGTTTAATTGCATGTGGAGTTTGTGTGCATGTGTGCGTATGTATGTATGTGTGTGTATGTGTTGGCCCTGTGTGAATGTAATGTATGTGGAAGTCAGTTTGTGGTAATGAATGTCTTTATTTCAAGCCCTCAGAGGCAGAGGTAGGTAAATCTCTAAGAGTTTGAGGCAAAGCTAGCCTGGTCTACATAGTGAGTTCCAGACTAGCCAGGGCTACATAGTGAGACCCTGTGTCAAAAAAAACAATCAAGCCAGAGGCTGAGGATAATACTCAGGGTGGACTGCTTGCCTAGCATGCAGAAGAGCTTGTGTTTGGTTTTCAGCACTGCAAGGCAGGAAGGCAAAGAAAGAGTAGAGAAGGGTAGGCCAGAGTAGAACCTCCTTTCCCGGCTGCCCTGACCAAGGATTCTGGGTTCTACCTACCATGGACTACCTAAGGGACACTGTGAGTTGGAAGAGCCCTCTTCGAGGAGTTAGTCTTTGAACCACTGGTTGAACTGTAGGGGAGAGTTCATACATACTTCTGGGAGCAGGGGAGAGGACGCAGCCTGTTAGAAAAGCATGGAAGAGCCGCACTCACTGTGGGCAATGACTGAATCTTCTAGGGCAACCTCATGAGGAATGCTGCTGGCTACCAACAGGGTGTGGGAAGTGGCAGTGATGGCTGCAGAGGGTGCTGAACAGTTCTGCCTGGCGGAAGGGAGGGGGCCTTAGGAAAGGCCTCTCAGCCCTGGATGACTTCATGGGCTGAGGTGGGAACCCTCCAGCACATGGCCCTTCTTGATAGGCAGCCATAGGTCAGAGCTTTGCTAGCCAGCTGAGAGGCACAGCAGACTGGCATTGTGGCTGCAGTGGACCAGGAGTTGCTAGACTGAGGTGGGTAGTGTTGGTGCACTCAAGGTTCCGAGCCGGTGTAGGGCAGGGAAGAGCTGGGAAGTTACAAACTGAGTATTAGCAGCCAAGAAGGCAGGAGAGGGGAAGCCATTTCTTGCTCTGAGTGACTCTATACAATAGTGGCCCTCAGCCCTGCCTGGGCCTTAATATTATCTAGGAAGAAATATGCTTTAAAGAAACATGCTAGCAGCCGGGCGTGGTGGCACACGCCTTTAATCCCAGCACTTGGGAGGCAGAGGCAGGCGGATCATTGTGCGTTCGAGGCCAGCCTGGTCTACAAAGCGAGTCCAGGACAGCCAGAGCTGTTACACAGAGAAACCCTGTCTCGAAAAAAAACAAAAAACAAAACAAAAAAAAAAAAAAACATGCTAGCTAGGTTAGTAGCTGGAGGTGTTGCTTGGGAAACTGAGGCAAGAGGATCACTTGAGGCCAGCAGCTTTTTGGTTTTGTTTTTTCTTTCTTTTTTTTTAGGTTTTTCCAAACAGGGTTTCTCTGTGTATCCCTGGCTGTCCTAGACTCACTTTGTAGACCAGGCTGGCCTTGAACTCACAGAGATCCTCCTGCCTCTGCCTCCCAAGTGCTGGGATTGAAGGCATGTACCACCACCCCCGGTGGTTTTGTTTTATCTTAAACAGGATCTTACTCTAGCACAAGGTGACCTGGAACCTGAACTCACTATGTAGCCCAGGCTGGCCTTGACCTTGCAGCAATTCTCCTGCCTCAGCCTCTTAAGTGTAGGATCACAGGCATGAGCCTGACATGTCCAGGAGTTTGAAGCCAGCCTAGGTTGGCTTGCTATAAGACCTCATCTCAAGCAAAGCAACACTGATCCCCTGACTCCGTCTCCAGATTCAGGTTTCAGGGTGAGGGGTTGGGACCAGCTGTGTGTGTGTGTGTGTCTGTGTGTGTTTTTTTTTTTTTTGGTTTTTTTTTTTTTTTTTTTTGGTTTTTTCGAGACAGGGTTTCTCTGTGTAGCTCTGGCTGTCCTGGACTCGCTTTGTAGACCAGGCTGGCCTCGAACTCACAGAGATCCTCCTGCCTCTGCCTCCCGAGTGCTGGGATTAAAGGCGTGCGCCACCACCGCCCGGCAATCTGTGTGTGTTTTAAAGACAGAGTTTCACTGTGTAGCCTGGCTGTTGGGACCAGCTGTGTGTGTGTGTCTGTGTGTGTTTTAAAGACAGAGTTTCACTGTGTAGCCTGGCTGTCCTGGAACTCAAAATGTAGACCAGGCTGGCATATGCCCAGCCACCCATGGTATCTTTACAGTCTTTCAGATGCTCTCCCACTTCAGGTGAGGAAAGCAAGGCTCAGAGACTTGACAGAGGGAGAGTGGCCCACCAGCATAGTTGGGGTGGAGGACCGTGACTGAGAGTGGGAGTGGACTGGGAATTCAGGAGCAGTGGGGCTCCTCAGGAACCTGGCATCAGGCAAGGCCTCCTGTCCAGCAGAGCCTGTGGAGACTGCTCTGGCATCAGCTGGGCCAAAATCATCTTGTCAGTGGCTCCTAGTGTCAGGTCCTGGGTTCAGGCTGAGCAGCAGCGGTCTTTCACAGAAAGGTGAAAAGGCACCAGATGCCATGAGTCCCCTGCTGAGGAGTCCTCACATCTTCAGCCACATCCAGTCTTCAAGCAGCTCTGTGAGGAATGCTGGTGGGCAGGAGCCCGCACTTACACACAGACCACCTAAAGTCTCTAGCTGTCGGTGGCCGAGTTGGCACACGAGCTCTTTCCACTTCCTCAGGAGCAGCCTTTCCGTGGCTTACCCCGAACAGCTCTGCAGACCCTGAGAGGCACTGGGTATGTGTCCTGGAGCTGAGGTTTCAGTCAGCAGTTTGTCCCTCCAGCAACGGGTGTTCCATGGCCATGGTTAGGACAAGCCCGGGCCCTGAAGACTAGCTGCCTGTCAGTCCCAAAGTGTCAGTCACTGGCAGTGTGACCCTAGCTAGCCTCGTTTGTATGTAAAACAGATATAACAATAGTGAAAGGAGCTCAGCAGTCCCATGGTAACTAGCACAGAAGAGTATATTAAGTAGGAATGATGTCTCTGTGTCCCCAAGAGCATTGACCTTGGACCCTGAGTCTCATGAACTCATTTATTCAGCCATTGCTCAATGAGTACTTAGCAGTACTGAGCTCAGAGCCAGTCTTTGAAGATTCAAAGGTAGGTCAAGTAGGGCTCTCCTTTTACATAGTTTTGCATGACTTATTACATTTATTTATTAGTTTAATGTGTGTGTGTGTATGTCCATGTGAAAGTCAGAGGACAACTTAGGAGAATCAGTTCTTTTTACTATGTGGATTCTTGGTCTTGAGCCTGGGCAGCACCTTTATCTGCTGAGCCATCTTGAGGGCCCTGGACTCACTTAGGCAAGGTGTTTTGGGAAAAGTCTCTGGCTTGTTCTGGGTTCTGCTGGCGTTTCCCTCCTGGCCCTGACCACACTCTCCCTGTATATCCTCTCTGTGGACATGCCCATGCTACCGTCCTCCCACATCAGGACAGTCCCTGAGTCTCAGAACTCAAGTCAGACAGCAAATCCTCAGGAATGCCTTCCTAATGCCTTCCTGTTCCCGGGGCCAAGCCAGGTCACCTGGTGACAGGTTCACCATTTAGTATAATGACATCCTTATAGAATAGTGCGGCTGTGGGCCTGGAAGGAAGGACAGGGTCTCACTTGCTCTGCACTTAAATCCTCAGCCTGGCACAGCGCCCGGTACACAGGGCGGATGTGCCTAGTGAATGTTTGAGAGGTGAAGGGCTAAGTGAGCAAAGAAGCATGGGGTGCTGGGGTTAGCTGGTATCGGGAAGGCAGAGCTTGAAGGACGATCCTTTAGGTCATGAAGCATATTACACATCAAGTAGAACAGCAAGGCCCCTCAGAGTAGGGCCTGGGCTGCTGGGGGCTCTCAATTTGGTGTCCTTCAGAGGCACTGAAGAATTTTTAGCAATTATAATAGCTCTCCCTCTTGGAGGAACTAAAGCAGAACTGGAAAATGTGCATATGTAAAATCTCCGCACTCAGGAGGCTGAAGCAGGAGGATCAGTCCAAGGCCGTCTGGACTGCAGAGACACTGAGAGGAATGGGCTGACTTCCTGGGGCTGCCATAGCTGCCTCACACTTCTGAGGGGCGTTGGGTGGAAAGACACCAGCCAGAGGCTAGCAGGGAACTCTCCCACACGCAGCCATCCATTCAGGGCCCCTTGTCTGGGATACAGTCTCAGCCCTACAACCAACCTCAGTGGTACTAGGCCCAGAAGGATCCTGAGAAGGTAGGCCATTAGTGTCTATAGTCCCAGCTAGATCTGACAGATGGCTGGTTCTCTAGCCTAGGAGCCACTGGAATGAATTCTTGGATAACCAACTCCCATCTCAAAAGACTTCCTGCCCTGCTAGCCATTAGCTGCTCTGCAAGGAAGTGAGTGTCCCCATAGCACAGTCGCCCGAAAGCCACCTAACAGCAGCCACACTGAAAGAGCAGGACTCTAGGCTCACAGTGCCAGGCTAGGTGGTGCTATTTCCTGACCTTGTCCTTGGGCAGCTCATTCCCTGCCTCAGGCTCTACTCCTACCTCTGCAGGGTGGAGCTGTGCACTGAACTCCACCTTGTCAGGAGACAGCCAGCCGCTGGAGAAGAAGGTGCAGAGACTGCCCGAGCCCCGTGATTCTAAGATACCAGCATAATTGTGACCCGCCTGTCAAGGGCTCCCCATTCACTGTTCTGTTAAACTTTCACAGCAACCCATCCAGCTGGGAACTTTCTTCCCATTACATGGGAAGACAGGGGCTTTGCGTGGCCATGTGCAGTTGGGGTTTGAACTCAGGTCTCCTGGAAGACCCTGTGGTCTTTGGGAGGGTGTGGGCAAGTATGCAGCTTTCCTCTCCTTTTGTCTGGGTGGATAGACGGGCCTCTGAGTTCAGGGATCACCTTTCCTACCTTACTCAAAGTTTTTGTTTGTTTTGAAACATGATCTTGCTGGGTGGTGGAGGTACACACCTTTATTCCCAGAACTCAGGAGAGGAAGAGGCAGGAGAATCTCTGAGTTCGAGGCTAGCCTGGTCTACATAGTGAGTTCCAGTAAAGAAAGGAAGGAAGAAACAGGATCACAGTGTCTGGCTCTATGGCCTAAACTGACTTGAACTCTTTTTTTTTTTGTTTTGTTTTTTTTGAGACAGGGTTTCTCTGTGTATCCTTGGCTGTCCTGGACTCACTTTGTAGACCAGGCTGGCCTCGAACTCACAAAGATCCGCCTACCTCTGCCTCCGAAGTGCTGGGATTAAAGGCGTGCGCCACCACTGCCCAGCTTGACTTGAACTCTTACACTCAAACAACCCTCCTGTGTGGCTGTTCCAAGCATAGAGAACTGTAGGTGTGCATAGCCATATGTAGCCTACTCAGATTTTTGACTGGCTGATCCTGTTCCTGCTGAGAAGCACACAAATCTATAACCATTACTGTAGGTTGAGAATAAAGACAAGAGAAAGTAGACGCCAGGGTTACAGTGAGCGTCTAGGATGATCACTGGGAAGTCCTGTACAGGGAAGTGGCTGGTGTAGCTGAGTCCCCACCCCCACTGGGGTCAGGATAAAGAAAAGAGCAGGAATCACAGCCTCACTCTGGGAGCCCCCCTGGGCTTGGGGGGGGGGGAAGAGGAAGGAAGCACAGACCAGCACACCAGGGCTCTCTAACAGTGATACATAGTTGTGTGTATATCACAAACTAAAACAGCCACAGAATCACTAGGTGATAGACCACCATTGTGCATGTGGCCTGCCCCAGAGCAGAGTATGTGTGGCCTGTGACCATATTCACAGACTTGCAGTACTCAGAAATCCCGCCTCCTAGAGTTTTCAAATCAACCTCTGCATCTGAACCCATTGTGCAGACAACCTGGAGAGCCTCTAACCTCAAGCTTCCTCATGGTTTTAGCTGGTCCTGAGGGTGTGAGGAGTGGAAGTCATCTCAGTTTGGATCCCTCTGTCCACCATCTCTCTCCACTGTGGCCAACCCCCGCTTACACTCCTGCATGGGTGGAGAGCTTTCTCCTTTTCCTAGGACTGTAAGTATGCCACTCATGTCCTTAAGGCTCCACCTCCTGGGTGTCATCTGAATCCAACCTTCTCTTCCAGATGCAGCTGCTGTCTTGCTGGACGAACAGAACAAGCGACCCTGCAGGAAATTCCTGCTGACAGGTGTGTGCTCTGCTCAGCTCTGGTCCTTACAGAAAAGCAGCATCTTGTCTGGCCTCATGGTACCCTGCAGTGTCTCCCCTCCAGTCCCTGCCACCATCCTGAGCCACTTTATAGTCTTGACTTTAGCTGACTGGTCAGTTGAACATCTCGAGGAACTTCTCACCTAGCAAGACCTTCAGGTGTAGAATGATTGTATTGTCTCACTTAGAATAAGAAGCCCTGGGGAACACAAGCCAGGGAACACTACAGAGGTCCTAGACCAGCTGGTTAAGTTAGCCAGGGAGCCTGATCTGCTGCACCCTCCTTCCCAGCAGGCAGAGCCAGAGATAGGAACAGGCCCAGAATCGCAAAGTTCAGAGTCAACCCTGAGTGCTAGGTGTTCCTTTAAGTGCTTTCTACTCAGCTTGTAAGAAAATGAGTGTAGGACTGGTAGGACAGTACTTGCTCATTATCCTACACTTGGGAGGTGAAAGCAGAGGATTAAGAATTCAAGCTCGGCCGTGTGTGGTGGCGCACGCCTCTAATCCCAGCACTCGGGAGGCAGAGGCAGGTGGATCTCTGTGAGTTCGAGGTCAGCCTGGTCTACAGAGTGAGTCCAGGACAACCAGGGCCACACAGAGAAACTCTGTCTCGAAAAAAACCAAAAACAAACAAACAACAAAAAAACCAAAACTATGAACTCAAGCCCATTCAAGGCTATGTAGCAAGCCCTGTCTTTAGGAAAAAATATATATAGATTTTAAAAGAGGTAAAGATGTCAGCAAGTGAGGGAAGGATAGACACAGTTAAGGATGGAAAGTCAGACAATCTTGGATGAACTCTCTGCCATTCTTGAGGGCCTGTGTACTCTCCTAAGGGTTTGGCCCTGAGCTTCCAGGCGACCAAAGCAAAGATGGAAACCACAGGATTCACATAGTGTTTACAGAAGCTTACATGGAGCAGGCTCTGCTGTTGGGCTAGGGAAACTGGGTAAATGGCCAGACTTCCCCCAGGGCACAGTGCTGCCTGACAGGTGGCACCCAGGCATGCAGGTCAGGGGTCCCCACAGACTTGGCCTTGGTATGCGTATGCTACTGGTAGTTATTCTAGCTGAAGATACCACTGCTCTATCATTTTGAAAGACGTACTTCAGATTTCTTGATTGATAATGGGAAAGCCATCCAAATATTGACTTCTCCTTGGCAAAGTTTCCCCCAAGGTCTTTCTGCAGCAGTCCGGCTGCTCGTACAAGCTAAGTGAGCAGGCAAAGTGCCAGGTAGGGGCACAGCATGTACAGTGACCTGGACTAGAAAGGAAGCGTGAGCCTCAGGAATCCATGCATAGCTCATTGAGCCCCATGAATAGGAGCCCTATGGCATGGACTGGTGAGAAGGATGCCTGCTCACGCCTGTGTGGCCCGGCCCTGACAGGCCTCAGCTAGACACTCATGGAGAGCCCCGCAGAACATCAGGATCAGGGCATGATAGGCCATACTGGAGCCTCAGGCTGCTGAGTGTGAATAGAGCCAGAGAGTCTGGCTTTTGTTCCAGAGTGGGGCTGCTACTCTAGATCCCAAAATCCTATCCTAAAACTCTGAGAGCTGTCTGTCATAGTGCCCTCAGCTGCAGTAGAACCCTCCTGAGCAGACAGTAATGGTCTTCCCATTGCAGGCCGCTGCAACTTTGGCTCCAACTGCAGGTTTTCCCACATGTCGGAACAAGATCTACAGGAATTGAGCATCCAGGTGGAGGGTATGTCCGGGTGAAGTGGGATGGGGGGGGGGGGGGGGAGAGGCTCTCATACAAGGAAGCTGCTCTGTGCCGCCCCATTTTCTCCCTTCCTGGCATGTACTGAGTGGGTAAACCAAGGACTGCCCAGGCGGATGGGGAATCCCTGAGCCTTCCAGTTCCCAGGACCAGGGCTGTGATCCTTGGAAATGGAGCACACATGGTTTCTTCTCGGGATCCTGAGCTTATGCTCTCAGTTCACTTTCTGCCCCTTGCTAGTCGCTATTGTTCCTGGATGCTTACCTCCCTCCCCTTCTTCTCCCTTCTTTCCTACCTTTCCCTGCCTTCCTCACCCCCTTCTCCTCTCCCCCTCCTGCAATCAGGCAACACAAGAGTTCCCATTCAGCACCAGGCAAGTGTCCTACAACCTCTGAGGACAAAGATTGCAAAAGCCACTTTCCTAGTGGGCTTGGTGACACACACCTGTGATCTCAGGCTTGAAAACTGGAAGCAGGAGGACCAAGGGTTTAAGGTTGTCCCCTGAACTTGAACTGTGTAGCTAGTTCAAACCTGGATACATGGGACCTGTTCCCCCCCAAACCAAGAAAACACTTTGTCTGTACTCAGGTGGTTCCTCATCTCAGGAAGCCTTTTGTGGCTTCCACGAAAGCTGCATGTCTGCCTTTGGAATTCACTGCTCATTCCCAATTATAGACCCAGGAAGTTCCCCTTGGGTGATTGTCACTGTCTCCCGCAGCACCTTATTGAACAGGTGGAGAAAATGAGCCAGCACTCAAGCAGAAGGACCCGCAGCCTGTCACTTTCCAGGGCAGAAGTGAGGCCTCATGGGGCCAGCCAGAGTTCTGGCAGTTGCAGTCCCCAGCTCTTGGCCACACATGTGCTGTCAGGAAGTGGATGATTGACTCACAGTGGAGGGAACACAGGCTACGGGCCGCGATCAGGACGTAGTGCTCAGTGGAGACAGCTGGGATGAGGCCACGGGCAGCTGACAGTTTGTGTGGTACTGGACTGTCACCTCCCCTGTAACCGTGGTGCATGAATGGATCCTTGGAGGCAATACTGATTGTGAAGATGAATGAGATGGCACCATGTGGCCTGGTCCCAACTGAGTGTGGACCCACTAGTCTTATTGTCCCCTGGCTCAAGACCCCATCCCACAGTGCTCAGAGCCTGATTCCCTAGCTCCCACTAGCACGTATGAGTATGAATTCTTTCCATGCATTACTTGGATTTTAGTATAGTGGTAACATTTTTATAGGACATTGGATGAGGAGAAAAACCAGGGTCTGAGGCTTATTACCTTGCTAGGGTCAGAGACTGGGCACGTGCCAGAGCTGAGAGTCAACCCATCCCTGTCCACATTGCATCCTGCATCCCAGATTTAAACTCTGTCTGAGAGTGAAGCTCTGTACTCACTGTCCTGGTGGAGCTCTCCAAGGCTTGGAGACAGTCACATGTCTCTGTCTGACAGAGAGCAGAGCAAGCCTTGCGCCTGTGCACTAGTCACTGTGCACAGAGGAGCTGCGGAGCTAGTGGAATGAAGGGGCAAACCTGCGGCTCTGATCCTGACCTACTGGCCCACTTCCCCATGACAGACCAGTGCATCATCCCAGGGCTTTCCCAGTACCTGATGCTTTGTGGAAGAGTGAGATTCAGGCCAGTGGGGTTGTGTCCCTTACCCTTCCTTGTCGCCCACAGAGGAGAGGCGGGCCAGAGAATGGCCGCTGGAGACTGCTGAGCTTCCCGACGTCCACCTGGAGGACTGGCTGGAGAAGAGAGCTAAGAGGCTGAGCTCAGCCCCAAGTAGCAGGTACAGGCCCCAGGATTACCCTCCTTTCCTTCTGGGAGCTGCCTGAGCCAACCTGACTTTGGGGAAGCTTGGGCATCCATATGAACCACCCAGGCCCAGGCACCAAGCTGAACCCCACTACAGAGCTTCCTGCAAACAGATGACTCCTCACTTGGCCATGGCTAAAGGTCAGGGCCTACCTATAGCAGCTAAGGTCCCTGTGTGCCTAGGGCTCACTGTCCCTGTAGGCCTTGGAAGAAGCAGCGGCTGACAGTGAGGTCATTATCCCACTGCCTCCTGAGGACTCAGGATGCTCGGAAATGGACATCCCTCCTTCTTACACAGGGGATTGCTGAGCCAGGGACCACTACAGTATGGCCTCTCTTCTAGAGTCAGGGTGCAGCCCCCCTTCACGTCAGCCGACAGATGCACAGGGGAGGGGGAGGAGCGTCTGTAGCCACATGGTATCAGCCAAAAACAAGGCCAGGCTCCCCGGCTTCCCCTCCAGGGAGAAAAGGCAAAGGAGGAAGAAGAGCTAAGGCTGAGCTTGAAAGCTGTGTGTGGGTTTGTACACAGTGCCCCGATCTTCAGACTCCAAGTGTCTCTATGTGTAACCTCAAGGGACAGCAGCTCGGCTGTGTTAAGAGTGTCTCTCAGACACTCTGTGAAGTGAGAGCTTTCCTTCAGGCTCTGCCACAGGGAAAAGACTGAGCTTCTCGACCCAGAGGAAAGGAATTACTATTGTATTTAAACTCTTTTTTTACATTTATTTGGGAGCAGGCGCGCGCGCACACACGTGACATGGCATACAGGTAGGAGTCAGAAGACAACTTTGAGGAGTTAATTTTCCTCTTCCACCATGTGGATTCCAGGTCATTAGACTTGGCTGCAACACGTTCACCTGCTGAACTGTTTCTCCAGCCCATGTTTTGGCATTTTAAAGTTACCTTTGCATTTTGCCTTCTCAAAAAAAAAAGATGGCTTAATTTTTATAGTTATGGGGCCCTTGCCTGCATATTTGTCTCTGCACCATGTGCGTGCAGTGCCTGTGGAGGCCAGAAGAGGGTATCGGATCCCCTGGAACTGGAGTTGCCTATGGTTATGAGCTGCCAAATGGGGACTGGAAATCACACCCGTTTCATCTTTAAGACCAACTTGTGCTATTAACCTCTGAGCCTCCTCTATGGCCCTTAGTTTAACTGTGCCTCCCTGTGCCCCACTGTAAAAATATATAGTACAGCCAGGTGTGGTGGTGCATGCCTTTAATCCCAGCACTCGGGAGGGAGAGGCAAGCCTACAGAGCGAGCTCCAAGACAGCCAGAACTATACAGAGAAGCCCTGTCTCAAATAGCAAACAGCTTAAACGGAATATGACACCCTTTCTTCTGGACCACGTAAAGGGATGTAATTTTGAACACTGTGCAGGAGTCTAGGCTCCTTCAGCTATGTCACAGGGCTCCCTGGGGGTGTGACAGCCTAAGCACCCAGGGGCAGTGAGAAGGGTTCAGGAAGACCCTGTCTCTGGCCTTGAATGAGAGGCACGTAAGTAGAGATAGCATGCCCAAGCCCCTGCCTGAGTACAGACAGACAGACATGCCCAGTATGAGTATGGGAGCTGGGAAATGATATGGAGAAACCAAGGGTGAATGACAAGTCCAAGTCACTGGTAGAAGTGGTGACCACACGATGGCTTGGCTTGGTGTTCGTGACGGAGTGTCTTCTTCATGGTCCTGGGCTTCTAGGGAACCTGGCACACTGCTTTGCCACTCTGGAGTTACTCTTGGTCAGGTACTCGTGTCCTTGGGCAGACATGGAGGCCCTGCTGCCTATGCCCGCAGCTCCTGTTACCATGTTCAGGGCTGCCCAAGGGCCCACCAGCCCCAGGCCTGAACTGGCAGTGGCAGTGACTGGGTGGGGAAGATGCCACCCTAGCTTCTGAATCCTGATTCCTGGGCCACTCTCCTCCTGGCCACTTCCAGGGAATAGCTTTGCTCTGGAACTGCCCGTTGTCTATCTCACCACTCGCCCCTTAGGGTTCCAGGCAGGATGACTTCCTTTCTGGGCAGAGCAAGCTTGTCTAGCCTTGAAAGGAGTTGCCAGAAGAGAGAGGACAGTTTACTCTGAGATGTGTCCCCATTCTGTTCCAACCTCTCCAGCTTTGTGTTCTGCCTCTGCATCTCTGAACTAACTGTGCCCTGTTCTGTCCCCCATCCTGGAGAGGAGCCCTGTGGGAGCAGCCTCCCCATTGCCCCTGGGCTGTCTTCTGCAGCCCTGCAGTGCCTCCCCACATCACAGCCCCACTGCTTTTGAGAGGTGCCTTGGCCCCAGGCCACCCCTCCTGAAGCCTTCTGATGCCCGTCACAGTGTCCTCCTAGGAAGACTCAGACTCTAAGCTTAGTGTGAGGGATAGGGCCTGAGTCACAGCCACTACCTACTCTTAACCTTGCTTGGGTCACACTGGGTGCTTTCCTCAGCTCTTCTGCTGGCAAAACCCTACTCAACCTATAAGCTTTAGCAGAAATGGTGGTCGAGGATGTGGACGTGGTGACAATGAAGACACATTTAAGGGAGCAGGGACCCTAGCCTGACTGACAGCACTGGAGGCCCTTTTGGGGACTCCTTGTTTCAGGGTGCATGTTTTCTCTCCTGGGGTGCAGATGCCGCCTGGGTCACCTAGCACCACTCAGACCTGTGGGCTCCAGCAAACACAGGCAGAGAACCCCCAGGTAGGCCAGGCTACCTTAATGGGGGACACAGGCTTCCCAAAGGCTTAGCCTGTTGTGTCTGCTCATTTCCTCAGCCAAGAGCAGAGGGCAGCAGCAGAAGGGAGCCACTGGCCTCAGACCTCAGAAGGACGCACTAATCCCTGGCCAGCCAGGCGGTGCTGTCCGCGCTTCCTATTGTTGGCTCTTCTGATTGTGCGTTTATCCTCCTTAATCTCCCACATGCACCCTTCTCTGGGCCAGCGTTCTGTCCGGCACATTCACCTCTGTAAGACTATTTCCTTTTGATAAGGACCAGGGCTGGGGACATGTCAGGCTACTGCTGCTGCCCTTGTAAACAGAGCAAGCAGGCCATGAAGAGCATCCGCACACCTGTGACTCCTGAAGTCTGTAGGAGTGGGCTCTGAGGCTGGGTCCTGACAAGGTGGCAGTGTCTCTGAGTGGACATGAGGATTGCCCTTTTCCTGTTGGGAGGCTCAGCAGGCAGAGCACTGAGCCCCTTCTTAGAGGATGGATCGAGGCTTGGGGGCAGGAGCTCCCTGAGACCACCCTTCCCCGGGGAAGCCCCACCATTACTGTGGCCTCGAGAGCCCCAGGTTGGCTGACATCTGGGGCACTCCCTTCAGCAACTGTGGAATCTTCCCTGTGACTGATAGAGCTTATAAAGTCCCGGGCACCATAAATCATGCCTAGAGCTCCTTTCTGCTTTCTGCACTTTCCAGCAGGTGGCAAGCCGCTGAGCAGGGAGTGTCCCTGTCCTCCCAGTGGGAGTTTTGGAAGCTGCATTCAGGGCTCCCAGCAAGACCTCCACTCTAGAAAGCTCTAGTGCCTTTCACGCCCTGGGGCAGGCTGGATGGATGTGGGCAGGCAAACTCTCAGGCGTCCCTACCACCACCTCACAGGCCTGAGTTGTGTCCACACACCTCACAGGTGACTCTGTCCTCTTTCTGCAGCATGCTGGCTGCTTGAAGATGCTCCCGAGCTGCCAGGACCTCCCCTTTTCTGAAAGTTGAGGCAGAAGGAACTGAGGGGGTGGGGACAGCGTGGATTGCTTTTCCTCCTTGTTTCAAAGGCTTGTGTACTTGTAAAACTTTGGACATATGGCTGACCCCTTCAGCCTTACCTGAAAAATGGGGTTTGCATGAGGATTCCAGGGTTTCTCTAGGTCATGGTGTCTCTTCTCATGAGAGCTCTTAGCCTGGCACGACCATTGTGTCATTAGATGGCCTTCCAGTGCCAAGCCTAGGGAATAGATGCCACCCCTGCCACCGTCTCCACCTCTGAGAGTTCCTAGGTGGCTTCAAAGATCCTGAGTGGCAGTGCTCACCTGGGACATGAGGCAGGTGGACCCAGGTCTGCAGGGTCGGGGTGTGAGACAGGTGGAGGACAGGGGCAGGCTGCCTGTGTGCTACTCTGGGTTGGATATTCCAGGTTGCACCTGAGGATCCTTCCTAAAGATCACTTCAGATGGGTCCTGAGTTTAGGGAGGTTTAGTAAGGAGCATGAGGAGCATGAGGAAGACTTTTTAATTTTTTTCTGGCTTCAAAGGCTCGTGTGCTTGTAAAATTTTTGAAAAGTATAGAGATTAAAAAAAAAAAGCCAGGCGTGGTAGCGCACGCCTTTTATCCCAGCAACTCAGGAGGCAGAAGCAGGTGAATCTCTGTGAGTTTGAGGCCAGCCTGGTCTACAAAGCGAGTCCAGGACAGCTAAGGCTTGATACACAGAGAAACCCTGTCTCAAACTCCCCCCCCCCAAAAAAAAAAAAAAAACTCCATCAACCCCTAACTACACCACTCAGACAGAGCCACTGCCAACATTTTTCTGTGACTTCCAGATTTGTTTTTATGCATTTATATATGTTATATATTTTTAAACAAAAATAGTATCATGCTATATACATTATTTTATAAGTTGTTTTCTCTCCTTACTCACATGGTATATCTTTCCTTGTCAGTGCATATAAGCCTTGGTTTTTACACAGGCTGCATAGCATTCTCCGCTGTGGACGTGCATATATGTTTAATCAGTGCCCCACAGGTGGACACTAAGAGTATTTCCGTGTTGCCCAAGGCCATTCTTGTAGTTCAGTTCTGCCTAAAGCCCCCGTCTTGGGCTCAGTTCCGAGAAGAGGTTGTCAGCTCTGAGGGTCTGCATGTTATCAACGTTCTGCTTCCAGGAGGGCCATGCACGTGGCCACCCTTTCCACCAGCCAGTGTGGTGGGAGAGCGAGGTGAGTCTGTGAGGTGCTCCACTCTAATCGCCTCCCTTTCTCCTCTCTAGGGCTGAACCCATCAGAACCGCTGTCTTCCAGTACCCTGTGGGCTGGCCGCCAATGCAGGAGCTGCCCCCTTCCCTGCGGGCACCCCCACCTGGAGGATGGTCCCTACAGTCCAGAGTCCAGTGGGGCTGAGCTCTTCCCCGTCTCGCCTGACTTCAACTGGTCACCTGTCTCATCAGTCACAGTAAAGACAATTAATTGCTCAACCGAGGAAACCGAGCTGCCTTCCCACAGTTCCCCCTGGGGCTCTGAGACTATGAGCCTGGCCTCCCCATCCACCCACCATCCCTCAGGACATATCTTGAGAAGATGGGTGAGAAACATCTAAATGTTTATAAAGAAAGTCTATCCTGAATGACTGGGCTGTGTTTCTCTTGCTGGCACTCGTGTTCTTGGCTCTGTCCTCCCGTCTCCGTCAGGGGACAGGTGGGCTGTAATGAGACAAAATTCCCTCCAGGGTGCTCTCTGATTACAGCCCTTCTTGCTTAGGGATAAATAGAGGCTCAGCCAGGCTGGGCACAGAGTATGCCAGTGTGGCGGCGGCACAGCTAGTAAGTGGCCCTAGGCTGGGGAAGGGAGCCCAAGGACTCTGCCAACCATCTCGGCCCCTAAAGAGCTACAGCCTTGCATCTGCCCAGGCTGAGCTGGTGCCAAGAAGTGGCATGGCACACATGGGGCAAGGATGAGAACCAGATCTCCAGCTTTGACAGTACAGAGAGGTAGGGCCCCCAGAAGGGCAGCTCTGGACTGGAAGAGTGGTCTGTTGGCATTGACAGGGTTATGCCAGATCCTCAGGGGAGTCAGATCCCTAGGGAGTGGCCCAGAACCTTACAAGGTTGCACCCTGACCAGTGGGGAAGTCACATGGGCTGCAGGAGCCCTGCTTCCCTCCTCAGTTGGGCTTTTAGGTTCTGTGCTGGCAGACAACTTGGCACTTGGTCTTTAGGACTTCGGTGGAAGGCTCAGAAATTCATGGGCCTCAGGACTATCTCTGATGCCCATCTTGCATGAGCATCTGCCTTTCCTGAAAAGCCCTGGGGAAGAAGAATCTAAAGCCAGATCTCAGGCCCCGAAAGCCTCAGGCTCCTCACCTGTAAATGAGCAGGCAGAGGCCCCAGAAGGTGCATTGGAGGACTAGCTTTGGGTCTAAGGAGTGTCAGAAGAAGGGACCCAGGAATTGTGCCCACCTGTACCCTGCCCACAGCTCTGGACATGAGTTTCTCGCCTGCCTAAAACATCACAGCACTAGCTGGACCCTGAGGGCTCCTGTGCGAGCCCTCCTGTCCCAGGGGCTCCTGGGTGGTGGGAAGTTAACGCTACATACAGGCCAGGTGAGGGCACAGGCAGGGTATTGGGGCTAGGGCTGTCCTCAGCCACCACCAGGTCCTCCACAGCTGGGCCATGGCTCCATGCAAGGCCCATGGGGTGAGGATTGGGGTGGCCAATGTCCAGGCTTGAACAGGTGCTCGTGGGAGGTGGCCCAGGGAGCAAGCTCAGGGGAAGGGCTGCAGGCAGCGGTAGGTGTGGAGTGGGCCCGGGCACTGCAGGTGCCAGGTGGGCACCTGTGGGTGCCTATTTCATGCCACTGCGCAGCACCTGGTTGGCCGCAATGAGCATGACGCTGATGATGAAGGCGATGGCGAAGGCGCAGATCAGGCTCTTGCGCACGCACGTCTGGCGGATCTGCTGGTTGGAGCAGGCTGCAGCCACCCACCAGGAACACCAGGGAAAGACAAAAGGGGACAGTGAAGGATGGAATCAGATCTGCACTTTGGCACAAGGACTTGACTTGGAGCAAACAGGGTCACAAGTCTGGGACAAGTGAGGAAGCCTCCTGTGCAAACCCCTGGTATCCCCCGCCTCGAGCATTGCAGCCAGCCCACCCACAAAGACCCACAGCAGCCACTCACTCTCCACATCCACAGGACACTCCTCAGCAGTGCCCAGGTGGCTCTCCTCTTCCGTCATGATGATGTTCTCTATGTCCTTCATGGACAGGTGCTCGCAGAAGGTGTCATAGAGCAGTCGTTTCAGCTCATCCACTGTCAGCTTCTGCATGTCACACTTGGGTGGCAAAAGCGACAAGTGCTCTGGCCGCCACCCTGCTAGTCCCCACCCAGCACCCTGTAAGTGTGCAATCCCAAAGACAGGCCTCCAGATCCCATAATACTAGAAACCCCCAGAGGAAGGGACCCAGGCCTCCAGGAAACAGTGAACAATGGTCAT
Source organism: Lophiomys imhausi (assembly GCA_907164525.1). Lineage (NCBI taxonomy): Eukaryota > Metazoa > Chordata > Mammalia > Rodentia > Muridae > Lophiomys > Lophiomys imhausi. Next base: position 753,130 of record CAJQZJ010031795.1, on the reverse strand, counting down.
CCCCCACTCACATCCACAGGTCCCCACATGTCCCCACAACACCTCCACAGAGTAGAATCCCAACCAGCCAGGGCGTACCTTCCAGAAGACAGTGTCAAAGTCGGTGCCATGGAACTTCTCTGGGATACCCGAGGTGGAAAGCTTGGGTCCCAGGAGTGTTACAAACTCCTCAAAGTCTACTTGGCCATCACCTAGAATGGGCACAGGACTAATGAGTGGGTCAAACGGCATGAGCAGGCATCCCAGAATTCAAAAGACATGAAATGGGGTCTTAGCCTGCCTCAGACCTACTGTAGGACCTCAGCCCCTTTCCTGAGCCTTCAGTCTATTTCAGGGGTGCCTAATATGCCAACCTCTGAGCTGATGTTAAGGCTACCAAATGTGAAGGGGCTCTGCTGGAGACAGTGGGGGTGGAGAGCAGCAGATGGGCCCCAGGTGTGGGACACCCTTCCTGGTACACCCAGAAATCTCCATGCGTCCTCAGCACAGTGCTGATCATTCGGCGGATCATGCTTTCTGTCACACAGACAGTAAATGAGTCCCAGCATGAAGCAGACTGCCCAGACCAGTCTCCACTCTATGAAGGAGAGGAAAGGGGGAGGAGCAACAGGTGGGAGGAAGCAGAGGGGACGTGGCGTTACTAATCACTCTTAGGAGTTTTCCTTTAGTAAGAATGCCACGTGGCAAATACAGCCACCATTTGTTTGGGTGCTGGAAGCTGAGAAATTTTTTTCTGCCCTCCTTTTCCATACCTGAAATCTTTCTCAGACCACAGAGTGGGAGGGGCAGTCTTGGGGCCCTGTATGTGGCCGCAGTTGTCACACGTCCTCTGGCCTCCACTTTCTAGGCTGAGAACCTGTTGCTAGATCAGGACCATTCAGAAAGCAAGAGGGGGGCTGGAGAGATGGCTCAGAGGTTAAGAACACTGGCTGTTCTTCCAAAGGTCCTGAGTTCAATTCCCAGCAACCTCATGGTGGCTCACAACCATCTATGATGAGATCTGGTGCCCTCTTCTGGAGTGAATGTGTACGTGCAGGCAGAACACTGTATACACAATAAATAATCTTTAAAAAAATTTTTAATAAAAAAAAAAAAAAGAAAGCAAGAGGAAGAGTGCACTCCGGCCTCCACGCTTCAGACCCTGGGCCTTAGGTGATGGTGGGCAAGTAAAGCGAGGCAGGCTATCTCACCATCCATGTCTAGCCGCTGGATGATAACCTCTAACTCCACTTCGTTGGGCATGTAGCCCAGGGAGCGCATGGCCGTTCCCAGCTCCTGCTTAGAGATGAAGCCATTGCCGTCACGGTCGAATACCTTGAAGGCCTCTCGGATCTCTGTGGAGGAACAGAGAAAGCTGAAACAGCCTTGTCCCAACAGCCCCTTTCCCAGATTCCTGGGATCTGAGAGTCCCACTCAGAACCTACAGCTCTGTTGAGAGCCAGTCATGGGGTGTCCAGCATACACTCGAGCTCTGATCTGGGGTCCCTGGGCAGGCAGAGCAGAGGAGACAAAGGTGCACCTGGCCTGAGACAGTGTCCACCCTTGGGTCTGACAGCCTTCCTGGCATGCTCAGGACTACACCATGTGATGGGCGCAAGGGGAGCACCGGTCTTGCTGGCTAGGTTAGCCGCAGAAAGCTTTCCCACTTGGCATTCATTATCTTGCCTCTGCCCCTTCCTGCTGGGCCTCTCCAGGTCAGGCAGCACTAGCTCACGGTGGATAGCTACAGTACTCTAGCTAGTGAGGGGATGGTTACAATTCCTAGGCCTGGTTTAGACAAAAATACATATAATAGCCAATCCCCGCCAGGCCCAGGCATGAGCTCTGAGCTTCATGTTCTCCATAAGTACAGTAGGGAGACTGAGGCTGAGGACCTGAGGGGTTCTTGTGAGGAACAAGGTACTTGACTGAGACCTTGGAACCAAGCAAGACAACATACGCTCTTGGGCCAGCTTTAGTCTTTTTTTTTTTGGTTTTTTTTTTGAGACAAAGTTTCTCTGTATATACCTGGCTGTCCTGGACTCACTTTGTAGACCAGAGTAGCCTTGAACTCACAGAGATCCGCCTGCCTCTGCCTCCCTAGTGCTGGGATTAAAGGCGTGCACCACCACGCCTGGCCCGGCTTTAGTCTTATCCACAGCCAATGGGTGATTACCACTAAAGCAGAAGCAGCAGGAACTGCTGGAGGTTCCTAACTGCTCACCTTTGCCCCACCCATCTCTCTGCTGCTGTCCCTTGATTATCACCCAGCAGGGTCCTACGGAACAGTACCCTCGAGGGGACAGACTTCAATCCGTTAGATCCAGCTTCCTGTGGGTGCCTTGTTCACTTGGCAGTCTCCTGGCCTTTCCCTAAGTTGTTCCCTGGGTAGAATTTCACTCAGCAGGCAAAGTCAAGGTGTGTGTATGTGTGTGTGTGTGTGTGTGTGTGTGTGTGTGTGTGTGTGTGTGTG